>JAODAC010044048.1:0-11188 GCA_027575185.1 Mimaenictus wilsoni | reverse complement strand
TCTACAACAATTTGCATCGGACGGGTAGTCCACGAATCCTGCTAAAAATAAAAGATTCGCGTTAATTCGCGGGTTGAAGTTCGCAACATAGGTGGCTTCATAACCTGGATGCACGAGACCGCCGCACAATGGCCAATTTCCTGCCTAAACCGTGGCATAAATAATTCTAATTTTAAACCATTCCATAAGATTTTCTGGAATCTATCCAATGTTAATATCTTATTGTATAGTGTATTATTTCGTTTTCAAAATGGAGGTAAATTTAGCTTTACAAACTCTGCCCAACTAAGGCCTATTAAGATTAAAACTTAATCAACTTGATCAAAACTTAATATATTTTTATAAACCCAGAGCAAGCTTACAAAAATCCCTACCCATTACAATTCAATGCATATCAGTGCCTAAAATAACGAACTTAAACATATCCTCACACTCAACTCTAATCTAAATATTACCGCGATGTCACGATGGCATTATAATTTCGACTTTTTCTTAATAATGAATACGTAAGAAACAGGAAACTATTTTAAACACAATTAACGAAATCGACAACTACCCTTAATTCAGCTATAAAAACTCTAAACTATTCGTATCTTTAGATAAACATTCTACGAAAATTTATACGATAATTAAAATTTCCAACCAACAAAGTGCCGAAATTTCCAACCACTCATAACACAAATTTTACAATAAAAATGAAAAATTATCACGCACACCACAGTTTTGTTGGCCTTCAGGTTGTATCGATCTATTTATATTCCACACTTGTTCTATTATTAATAAATTGTTCACACATTTATATATAATTGCTAATACTTGCAACAATATCTAATAATATCTGACATAATCTTATGGCTTATTTTATTAGTAATTTATAATGTTTGGAACCAGTAAATAAATGATTAGGAACTGTATAAGTATATTTCTTCAAAAAATGCATATTTTACGAAATATTTAAGTTTTCCATTGGAATAATTTTCTTCATTTTTAAGAAATTTTCGGTCGGGTTGTGTCAACAACACGTTCACTTACTTCGATAAATATTAATACAGGAGTAGCATGCTTTATAGACCGATAAGAAGTTAGCAGCGAGACAAAGTTGTCCCATTTAAATAATAATACATATTTTAGAGACTTTAGACAATTGAGGTTTTTTCGGCTGGTATTTAAATATATTGTTTACATTTTTTAAGATTGTTTCTTGTTCCAGCCTTTGTTCTAGTTTTAGTGTTCTTGTTGTTGATAGTGCCGAGTTGGGTACAGTGTATTATTGTATAGGTCACCCACAATGAGTTTCCGGATTGAGGACTTGAACCTTGTCCGCTGGTGGCTCCCATTTAAAATAACCCGTAAAATTAAATTTTGACATTCCATACTGGAGTTGCTAATATATTATAGGTTGTGATATTGCAATCAGATGCGTAATTTTCATTCTGTAATATCAGGTACTGGTCATATGTAGTGATCAATTAAAGGTGGATGTCTGTTATGGAAATTAACATTCAGTAATTTAAAAGTTATCACATCTCTTGGTCTATCTATATTCGATAAAAAAGTATTTACCCGAAATATCACCAGAAATCAATAAATGCGCGGATGTAAATATAACTCAAGTTGACCGTACTTGCTGCAAATTATTGGCAATTAAGAAGTAAAGGGTTAGAGATTAATCGGTGCTCCATAAAATCATATTGTTTGGTATCTGTCATTAGATAATTAAATGACTCATTCAATTTTATTTCAATTTGGAGGCGGCCTATTGTTTTCTCATGGCAAATATAAATATTATATAATAGGGGTTTATCTACAACTTCTATGGCCGACTGCCGCACCCTTCCCTCCAAGTGTCCTTCTGCAGGTAGTCCCCCAGTGCCTAAATCCTTTTTCTTGTTTTTTTTGGTCTTTCGCGCTTTCTTTTATATAGTGTCCAGTACTTTCATGCCGTTTTGGGCAATCTTTCATCCTCCATACGTCACATGTGCTCATACCACCGAAATTGTTTTTCCTCTATTAGGTCTATTAGAGTTTTCTCTACCTGCATTCTTTCCCTAATCACTTTAATCATGACACGGTGTTGAAGTGTCAATTCGCAGCATCTGTGCCAGAACATCCTTTCTGTGCTATGTATTATTTGTGTTACGAACAGCAACATCAACCCGCGAATTAACGCGAATCTTTTATTTTTAGCAGAATTCGTGGACTACCCGTCCGATGCAATTTGTTGTAGATGTTAAAGAGAGAAGTAGATGTTTCGGAAGTAAATATGTGACTAACTTTATTAAACATAATTCTTAAAACGAAAGTTTATCTAGATCTTGCCTCCGTCCACGACTTTGAGCGGGAGAAGGCCGATAACACCCTCTAACAGCGTTATACCAAGCCGGGCACACCGCCCACAATCATACCTCGAGGCGCGCCCTGCCTGCCTCACTCTCTTCTGCCCACAGGTTGCCTCTCTGCCCGTAGCTACCTACACACATGCAGCTGGGCACGCATGTGCCGTTACGCTGGGCCGTTATAAGATGTCTTCCAGACGCTCAAGGCGCCAAACGCTTCATGCATCCACTTAAACCTACCCCAAGAGCGTCTTGTGCTTCTATGTTCTCTTTATTAACCACTTGATGACTCAGGGCTTACAAAAAACGTGAAAAACATTCGGTGCAGACTAAACAGTTCAAAAATTCTTTCACGGCAGACTAAATATTGATAATTTGGCGACAAATATAAAATAGGGCTCAAACTTGCCTCGCCGTTCTCAACAATTTGTTTAGTTGCTCTGGAAATTGTCCACATTTCTGACCCGCATGTCATTGTCGGAACGAGTGTAGAGTTGAAAAGCCTGCGTTTAATCTGCTTTTTGACCCTCTTTCTCAAGGCAATTGCATTTAATTTCTTCGTAACCACAGCCAATTTTTATCTTGTTTTGTATGTCCTGGATGTCATGGCTATCTGTCGTAATCGTGGTTCCTAGGAATTTGTATTCCTTCCCCAATTTAATCAGCATTCCATTTTCTAGGTCCAAGTCTATTAGTTCTGCTCCGATTACCATGTGCTGAGCTTTTGTTATGTTTATTTCCAATCCCAATTTGGTAAATTCCTTGATTAGTGTTATAAATATTAATTAAATAAAATCCCATATTCGGGGGAAGAAAATAAATAAATCTTTAACTTCCGTAAAATAATGACACGATAGAATTTTGAAAATTTTAACCCATCAGGATAAAATTTAAGGGTTTTATGCCTTTTTTGCAAAATGAACCTTTGTGTAGCGGTATTCGCGAGATGTCAGCCATCGCCGACTTTTAAAGATCAAAGATCAAAACCACAAATATATTCGGATAAAATATTCACTTTTAACTTTCACAACTTTTTATCGCTAAATGGTTTTAAATACATTTCAAATTCTAATGATATAAAGTTCTAAAACTAAATCGTTGTTAAAATGTATAATTTTCTGCACCTATCCCCAGAACACTTTATCACGTTCGTTTGTTTATAAATCCGAAATCTAAATTGCCAATAAAATCGCACACCTTTCAGCCACTGAATTCTTATGATAATCGCATCCAGTTTGTATTCAAAGATCGTGACAACGCTCGAAGCTCCTTATGTAATTTGAGTTTTATAGTATTTTGTTCGAGCACTATTTAAAATCTTATGAACGGGATAATAAACCATAAAAAAGGATATTAATAAAACTTGATCTTCTGTTAAACTTCTTCCAATGTTTAAAAGTTCAGCATCAGAAACATATAAAAAGTGGAATAAAAATTTTCTAGTCATAATAGTACAACATTTATCAACTTGGAACTTGTGTTTTCCATTAAAACTACTTGTTCGCGGAGATAATTAAGTTCCTGGATGACTTGTCCCCGACCATGACTAACAGAAAACGAACATAATTTAAGTTTCCGCCGATTGGATAATTTAAAAACTTTGACTAAGTGGTCCACTTGTGTATTAAGTAAGACGACAGGGCATTAACGAAGTTTTGCACTAGCGTGAGAGACGAGGCGAAAGCAGGCGCCATTACAGCAATAGTTCGAAATAAATTGCGTTTTAAAAATGACCGAGATTTTCCGTTAAGTAATTGAATCTTTCACCACTCAGCCAGACGTGCACACGGCGCTCAGCAATTTGTTTTGTTCTCCGTTCGGTGTGCAGGTTGCCGTCGGCATAGAGCACGAACGAAATCCTGTCGAAGAGCTGCTCTCAAAGGAATAATCATGTAATACGACGTTCGTGGGCTAGGACAAAAGCGCACTATCTGGGAATCAAGAACTACATCAAAGAATATTAATGGCATCCTTTTTTCATCGTGATATTTCTGCGCCTGGCAGATGTGTACTGGGAAAAGGTGGCAAAATGAGGAGAATTAATGAGTAAACTTACTCAACTTACTGTATCGCGAGTACGTCGAAAAACGAGGTTCGGACCCGAAATGGTTTGTGGAGTTTGCGCCTTTCGACTTCTGCCATTGGCACGTTGAAACCGTCACGCGATGACTAATAGTCATTTACGGTTCGTGTATGACTACTACCTTGGTGTTGGCTAGTGGGTGCGCTATTTCCGCGAGCTCTAATATATATTTCCGTCAAAAACATTTCGCTAATGATCATTTCTGCGGCGATAGCCATCGATCGGATTGCGGGCGGCGATGATTTCGTCGGGAGTGGCAGTGTTGGTGTCCAAATGATGCATCGCACATGTAAAACGGCCGAATGCTCAACGTGTGTGGCGGTGGGCAAAGCTAACAGTATTGTGCCGCCACCAATGCTAACGGCGCTCTCAATAACGCCGATAACATCATCAAACAATGCCAGATGCGGTTAGCCGAACACTACGTTTAAATTTGCGTTTACTTTATTTTCGTGGCTGTTGTGGTGCAGCATCGACGGTCGTAGCATTAACTCTCGGATTCAGGGGCTGTGATTCCTGCAGGTTTACATCACACCCAGATTCGCATTCACCGAATTGTTTACCCGCTCTGGAACTTGCATATTACAACACACAACCTGCGTTACAACATACTGATTACAATATAACTATGCATGCATTTTTTGCATCCTCCATTTAATGACTTCACTTAATTGCTTCAATTAACAACTATTTTTATTAGAGAGGAAACGAATAAAATAATACAGACATCAACTAGGAGTAAATCAGGCGGGAAAAACATTGTGTTTAACATGTCATGCTTTTTTATAATGATCGTTACCGGTTATCTTACTAACCGGAGCAAGTGACCCATTGGAAAGGAAGCTACTAGTTTTGTTGCGATCTTAGCTCTATCCAGAGAATAAGGGTTGATTTTCCACGGCTCTGTTATGGAAGCATTTAAGGTGTTCTCTCTTAACCCGCTTGTCTGGTATTCATTCTTTCTATTTGAGCACTTTCTCAGGAAAGGAGACCACCGCCATCTATGCTTCTCTGCAGGTGATTATTCTATCGCTTATTTGTTCGAGCGTGGGTATTTCGCAATATATAGTTTTTAGCATGTTCAGGCATTATGTGTTCCATGCCGGACATAAAGGCGAAATATACTCGGCATTGTCCGGAACGGCCAAGGAACAGTGTCGGCATGTGTCATCTGGCTGCTTTCCATTGTGTTTCAGATACGTCTCAAACGCCCCTTTCGTCATCATCTATGTTAGGTGATAGTTGCAGGTACCCTGTGGTCTTTTTATACATGAATGAAGGTCCTATAACCAACACTTAAGCTACTGTGATGTTGTAACAGTCGTCCATCTCAGCTATCCAAGATATTTAGTATACCTGTGTTACCGCCCAGCTTCATTTCATGGTACTGCAACATTCTTTGCTCCACTAAGAAATCCACCGGCAGAATTCCTGCTAGAACCTCTTCTGCCTCCGTGGAGACCGTGCAATATACTCTGTTGGTTCCTAGAATGCATCATCTGTCTGATTTTCATAGCCGCTGTGAACTGAGCGCCTGAATGCGTCAATGCAGGACCCTAACTTCCCTATAACTTCCTAATAATAGTAATGATCGCGCTGCGGGGAGAAGTTGATACGTCGGAAATTCAGATGTGAATGATTTCATTACAAAAATATTACAACACCAAGAGGCTTCCCCTACCATCCATCTCTACAAGGTCAATCTACTCTTCTATCTCGCTCTCTTTTTAAACATCTACAAGGTATGCCCCGAAATATTACTCTCAAGCGCAGTTTTGCCAAAACATCTAGGCTGCATATGTCGCTCCACTCGCCCAGTGAGTCTGCCTAATCTGTGGGGCTCGATGACAGACAAGAAACACGCAACGTGCTCAACGTGCTCAAACTAAACATCATAATATCGGCTCCGTTTTCAAAATGAATCACCCACATAGCCGAAGATACACGGCATAAATATCTGTAAAAACTTGTCTTGCTCAAAAATTGCCTTATCTTTCAATTCTATTTCTATTTCAATTCTACATTCTATAGACTCTCATAAAACTTAAAAAAATGGGAAAATAGACAACGAGCTTGCACTAAAGGTTTGCAACATTAGTCGTTATGATGCAGCATCGACACTTGCAGGATTAACTCTCAAATTCAGTGATTCCAAATCCTGTAGGTTTACACGCGGAACCTATGTTACAACATACGGATTACATTGTAACTAGCATTTTTTGCAACCTCAATTTAATGACTTCACTTAATTGCTTAAGTAAACAACTATTTTTATTCCTGAGGAAACAAAACTGATGCAGACATCAACTAGGAAAAAAAGTAAATCAAACGGGAAAACATGGTGTGAAGCATGCAATGCTAACGTTCGATCTTTGTACAGCTCCAGCCGATAAAAAAATCCGAGCCACACGCACGTATCACTGTTTGCTGAAACCTCTCTGGTGGATTCGCGAAAGATTTACGATCGACGGGGCGGCGTATTCTCTCGATAGTATTTGAAAAGTGATTACGCAATTACAACCACCTTCTATGGCATAAAAGAACAACGTAGAGGACAATAGTATCAAGTTTAGCAAGCATAACGATTTGCAGCCGTTCAATGGTGCGGCAATCGATTTGTAAATCCAACGATGATATGCGAAAATCCCACATTCATTCCTGCTTTTGTTTGACAATGAGACAATGCTTGAGCGTAAATCGATATTATTGCTAGGAAAACGAATCCGTGCGTTCTATCTGAAACCATTGTCGGTGCACAAACAGTACACAAATTTGGCTTATACGTATGTTGCGATGCTCATTTTTCGCAAACGGTGCACTCTGTCGGGGTACTGTTAATCCGATAGTTTATATGCTCCAATGTGATTCGGATGAATTTTAGATTCTTTGCAATTTGATTCGATCGCATTCGGGATTAATTTTGCTTCGTTGCAGTCTCATATTGATGGAACAGAATACTCTCGACAGAACTCGATGGAATCGTATTAAATATATGTTCCTATACCATACACTTTTCCCTATTCGTTATAGACGTATTTCCAGGAAAATAATATACGTTACCTTTTTTCTAAGGAGGGTTATGAGATTATAGAAAAAAATGAATCGCAATAGAGTTTAATATACTCGAGGTGGGGGTCAAGCCTTTGTGGGTGGCGTATTCCCAGCATCTTTCGCTCGGAAGTGTTGAGATTGTGCCATGATTAATGTGCATTTCTGCGGTTTGTATAAAGGTTTTAATTAAAAGGGGATCAACATCACTTCCTAGATCCACTACTACGCCAAGGCCATACAGATAAAGCTGTGTATGTACGAAGTTGAGTTTAAAGTGGAAATAAGCTACCAATTCTTCATAATTCTTCACCGCACTCTCATCAAGACTCTCACCAGAAAACTACTCCTCATGAAACTTATATAAAGAAGAAGTAGCAACGTACAAAAATCACAAAATAATCATAGGATATCTATGGTTAAAGAAATTACTAAATTAATAGTAGTGAATTAATGAACGTTTAGTAATATTTAAAAGAGTTTTCTGACTTTTTAGAGGTGTTCGCAGGTCCAGAATGAAAACTTATATTTGCGGACAGCAATATTTCCAACCCTATGAGCTGACGGTGACGTTGGAGGCGGCTCTCATACGAGCGTTCTTAATAACAGTCCGCCGGTAATCCTCAACTGATTGATGGCCCCCTCTAAGATGATGCCCCTCCGCTTCTCACACTCTAACCCCCCTCAAATTCCCCTTCTCCTCATCACTTCCAGATTATTACCGCCGCTTGGAGCTCCACAACGCCCGGCTTCCACATCGCACTTTTCTCTTTTATATATATATTTGCCATATTTTTTTTATTCCAACATCTTGGTTGTTTCTTGCTTTCTGCTCCTTTTCTCCCTCCCAGGAGCCGTGGAACACGAATGGTTGCATGCTCTGCGTACGGTTGAGACCTAGAGCGAGATAGTCTGTGTTTATGACCGCTCCTGGAAATAAATCGGACGTGATTTTAAGGGCATTTTATTTATCGCAATAATTGTGTCTGCCCAGACGTTCCGTCCCACTGGTGGCCCCTCCATGTAAAAAGCGCCAACTAAACAAACATAATTTAGACCCGTGGGTCCACGAGAGCGTTGATTTATTGCGCCTCGCACTTCTTGCGGACTGGCTGTGAAAAACATGCGGTGAAAGCAAAAAGCGATCAAATCTCGGTATCACACCAAGCCCAGACGACATCTCATGTTGCATGTTGAGATGGTGTATTTCCATCCCCATCTGTTTTGTTTATTTACGCAAATTTCACTACGGCCCGTCGTCACGCGTCGTAAGAACACCCTGCCAAAGGGTGCATAATCCTTTCCGGAAGGGGGACGTGGCGAAGTGCCGTGAAATGCATCTAAAATAAACATCGCAATCAACCTTCAGCGTAACCACCCTGGAGAAGTGGGAAAGGCGGAAAAGATTTTAATTGCTCGATTATAAGGAACGGGGATGTGCGTGTGTGTGGTGGTTAGTATTGTCTCGGGTGCTGGCAACCCCACGGCGTGGTTTGTGACCACCCTTTGGAAAACTGGTAGTTTTCTTAAGTAAGCCATTTGGATAGAGCACAATGCTCCTGTGGACCCTATAACGGCTTGGTTGCGACGACTGGAAAGCAGAAGCAGGAGTGTAAGCAGGCAATTCCCATAAAAGTATCGGCGAGGTATGAGGGCCAACTTGCAGGGGACCAAATCTTGAATAAATTCCTAAAGCCCCATTTTACAATACGTTTTGGTTGTATATGTTTTTCTTACCGAAATATCTGGTTGTTTTACTTCTATTTTTACGAAATCTTATCATATACAATTGCATAACTTATTTTTAAATGAAATATAATATTAAATTTTTAAATGAATATAAATAAATTTCTAGTGATTACTTATCAAATTAGATTTCTCTCTGTACAGGATTGAATAAGGTGTAAGTAAAGCAAATCCAGAATGAAAAAAAAACATTTCGGCGTTTTTCCTTTTTGGTCACATTACAATACTTGTTCTTCATTGCCATATAAGTTATTTCTTTCCAAAAATCAAGAAAATCATATCTTAAAGAAGATTAAGGTTTATACATTTTTATTTCGTCGATAACGTGTCAACTCTGTGCGTTTGGAGTGACGGAAACTCGCCAAAAACATTCGACAGTATGTACTCATATTGAGGCACACGCGAAAATATTTTATAAGCACACAAAAATTTTATCTATCAACATGAAACATGTGACAAAGTATTCTTCAACTCTTCTACTCAAAATGATACGAAATTAGTTCTTGAAAAGCCCTCCGATTATAACGTTTTAAACGATCGAAATCTATGAAAACGTCGATTTTAGTTTTCATACGGGTTTCGCAGCCTTACTCGGTATATCGGATTGAGATTACATATATCAAATTGTTTTTTTTTCTTCTTCTTCTTGTTTCATTTCTAGGCACTTGCCTATTTATTCTTTTTGGGTTCTAATCGTCTTCTGATGTTGAGGTTCACCTGCTTTTTCACGTCTTTTTTCTTTTTTCCCCTACTGGCAGGTAGCTCTTAGCTATTTTTGAGAGCCGATGGTAGGGCAAGAGAAGGATGTGGTCCGAACATGTTGAAAAGTTCAACATGTTCGGACCATATCCTTCTCTTCGTCTTGCTCCATCTGATAACGTCCTCGATGCTGCATATCTACCTGACTATGCTGTTACTCACCCGGTCTCGTATTATTCTTTATTTCATACATTTCATTATTAATATGGCTGAACAGTTTCCCGATTGTTTTCATGGGAATTTCGACATAGCAAGGTTTATATTTGAAAACATTGAAAACAGTTTGACCGCTATTAAACGGGCATTTTTTATACCTTACTATTTGATATAAAGTGTTTTGTTCCCAATCAAGGAAAATTATGTTTTAAAGCAGATTAACATCTAGACTTTTTTATTTCGTCGATTATGCGCCAATCACCGTATTGTACAGTGTCCTGAAGCGACTGATATGTGTGCCCTCTCATCCTCCGCGAGTTCGATTTACTAATTTTACAAATTAAAATATATTTTAATAATAAAATATATATTCATATTAAGGTATCAATAAGAAATAAGTGACCAACTGTACCTTAATTCATTTACTTTACTATGATATAAAAATTATCTGAAGCAGTTTTTGATAAGCCCTTCAATTATCGCGATTTAAAATTTATGAAAATTTCGTTTTCAATTTTCAGAATGGATTTTTACCCTTATCTGGTTGGTGCCACAAATATTACATAAGCAAAAATAAGTGAAAACATTGAAAACAGTTTACCCGCAATTAAATGGACATTTTTATACCTCGCTAATCGATATAAAAGTTGTTTCTTCCCAAAAATCAAGGAAAATCATGTTTTAAAGAAGATTATCACTCTTACTTTTTTATTACGTCGATAATGCATCAAGCACCGTGGTGAACAGTGGCCAAAACAATTTATCGTTTTCAATTTTCCTACAGATTTTATCACACTTATCTGTTATGGAGTGTTGTGAACGGCGAGGCCTTTTTTATATTTGTCGCCAAATTATCAATATTTAGTCTGGCGTGAAAGAACCTTTTGAATTGTTTAGTCTACACCACATGTTTTTTCACGTTTTTTGTAAGCCCTGAGTCGTCAAGTGGTTAATAAAGAGAACATAGAGACACAAGACTATCTTTGGGGTAGGTTTATGTGGATGCATGAAGCGTTTGGCGCCTTGAGCGTCTGGAAAATATCTTATCACGGCCAAGCGT
>JAODAC010044037.1:0-11188 GCA_027575185.1 Mimaenictus wilsoni | reverse complement strand
CATCCCCACCGAGAATCGAACCCGGGACCTCATGGACAGTGGTCATCGAACATACCACTGCGCCACTTGGCGGGACATATATAATATTTCAGAGCGTAAAAAATAAATTCATTGCAAATCTCAAAGATGCTTCATTATAATGTTAAAACTTCCAGAGGACAATACATAATTGGAATAAAAAGTAAATACATTGAAAAATCAGACACCAGATCCGTACTGCAACATAAATATGCAATGTGAAAAATTGCGCTGCTCGCTATGCAGAGATTTGCAAATTGCCAGGGCATGAATACGAAAACAAGCATCGCGAGTAACGTAGGTATTTGCGTCCTTGCTCTCCCTGGCGAGGCATAGTGTACAGGCGATGCAGGATATCAGGGGGCACAACGTGCACGTAAACATTCCTATCAAATTTTCATGTCGACGTTTCGCTTACATTGTCATTTTTCACGCTTAAACGAAGAACATTTGCACGATTTGATACCATATAATATTGTATAAGAAGAACAGAGTAAACTAAAATCACAATAAAATCTATTATTATCTATCTAGATTATGATTTATAGTCAATCAGACTTTTCAAATTTCATCCAATACCACATATGAAATATAAAATTATATATCTTGCACTTAACGACGTAATGGCTAGAGGAATTTAATTTTCCGAGATTGAGCAATCGTTTCACCGTCCTTATTAGACTAGAATACATAAACATAATGCAACTTTCGCCATGATTCCAGTGATGGCGACTTTTATACCTGGCGCAAAATTTGCACTTGCATATGTAATTCACGCGGAGGTTATGATATGAATTATATCCTCGTTCGACGCGAAACGTTATTTGGAAACTGAAACTGCATGCGGCAAAAGTTACGCGTAGAGCGGCGTGAATCGTGCGCGATAACGATATGCATTTTCCACGATGCCAGATGCTTTAATATGGACGTGTTTGCAGTTTCCAAGCAACGCCAGATGTGCCCAGAGAGATGTAAACATAATGTCCGTGTATTTAAATTCATTTCCCAGCGCGTCAAACTAGATAGCTCAACTATTATCAAAATTCATTTATTTTTCATAACTATGCATACAAGATAATATTATTATTATTACTTGTATGACAGGTAATTGTCATACAGGTAACTTTTTCTATGAGGATGAAATAGTAAAAATCCATGGGTGATACCTGCAAACATGAGAATATGAGTTTGAATTAATAGTTGTAGAAAGAAATAAAGATTGTAGCCTGGTTGTAGCCAGAGCGTCGAAGATCGAGGCAACATTTGGCCTTCCGGTCATGCCTTTACAATTCCATTATTTTCGTAGAGGTTTAAAATATTTTTGTATTTCTTGTCGTAGGATATTGTAAACTCTCGGCCGTTGGGGGCAATAAAACATGTGCGAACCAAACCCAGCGATTTGAGAGTGGCCGCCACGGGGTGAGTGCGTGGTACCGTTATGAATCACGCGGAAGGGAAAGAGAGAGAGAAAGAGGAAGAGAGAGAGAGAGAGAGAAAGTGTCACTGCGATACTGACCATTGTAGCTTAACTTAGTTTTTAAGATTTCAAAATAAATCTTTCTCAAACTACAATCCGAAACGAACACACCTACTCTACAAATACAATCCTCAACATCCTTCGACTAGTATCGCTCTTGGGGCTCACCAGCAGTTCTGAGTTTTCTCTTGCGTCACCGTCCACAAGAAGTGCAAGATTCTCGGGATTGCAAACTTTTACATAGCCGATAAAATAAGTATTGAACCAAATCATGTGATAATACAGACACTTTGGTATCATGGTATGACGGATCCTAAATAAGCTCTTTTAGGAATTTGTACATATATTTGAAAAGTTGAAATAGTCAGTAAGAAATGTCAATCTGGACATGCAAATGTTTGGCTGAGAGTACTGAATTGGTTATGAGTTCCGAGACTCAAATGGGAATCTCATTAATGACAAATAGCAATCGCTCTACCTCCCTAGCAATTAATGTGCAGTCACTGTATACACAGTTGTTGAATAGAAAATAGTATATTTTACAATGAGCACGGGATGGTACCTCTTTCCTCAGGAGTATGACAAATTGACCTAGTAGTGCCTTCGGCTTGTGCTGGAACTCATACAAGTGAGGAAAGGACATTCCATACGAACTGTACACTATACTTTTTTCTATGACTATTGCGTGTGAAAATAATTTGTTAATACAAAACGATATTGAAATGTGTACATTAAACAACAGGAGTAGAAAATAATGATTAGTGAAGTTGTGCTGCTACCGTTCCTCGTCTCCGCATCCATCGCCATCGCTTGACAGTAATATTTAAAAAAATGATGACTTTTTAATGTATATATTGAAGGAAATACACCAGGAAAAGTGATGATGATATTCATTTGTTTTTCATAATAATACCTTCACATATGTTCGAATTTCCTATATTATAAATTTTGTCAAAATCCAATTTAATTCATCACACACGTACTAAACCAATCAAGAAAATGCTTTTATACAAATTATTGTATCAGTGATCATTTAAAACAGGAAGTACATACTCATGCCACATGATACGGAATGTGGTGAAAAAGTGGGAGTTACGATGAGATGATACGAGCTTTGCCCTTCGGTAGTGGGGATGGGTAATGGATTTCCCATTATGTCATTTTCGCAACATAAACATCATTAGAAAAGAAATCGATGTTCCCTGTTGATGTATGCTGTTTTGGCAAAGTGAGCGTCACATGATTTTCTACTCGCATGCCAAAAAGCGATGTAATTATCGGCACTATATCGAGAAATTGATGGCGTCGAAAACACAATTATTATACAATTCAAAGCGTTAGGAGTGCGTTCTTTATTTTGACTTTTCATCGGAGGTTTTGCTTGTACAAATTTATTTAAAATATTTTTGCCAATTCAACTTTAAAATATTCTCTTCTCTTATTCAACTATTAGTAATCAATGATCGATTCTATGATGAGATTCTGATTAATGCATTCACATTTTCTCGCATTTATAAATGTGAGCCTTTTTTGGGGTCGATAGTATGCCAATATACTTTGAATAATACATTTATTAAAGGAAATCAATTCACTTTCTTTTATATGATATTGAATTAAATTGACGAAAAACGCATGGAATATCAAATGTAAATCAATTGGCCCTAATCCGTCACCTCCCTCCGGCGACATTCTCGATTTGTACGTGCATTTTAGACGTGCTTCATTTCAACTCTGCAGTGTTGCTTCTCACAAAACGTATAGCAATGTTTTGGATATTTCTGTTGATTTCAGTCCGCCAACTTCCGGCTGGCAGCAGAAATCAACCTGATATTTTTAGAATTTACATTTTACAAGAAATATCTGATCGTGACGGCATTATTCGCAGAGTATAAAAACTTTTCTGAATTCGGCCACGTTTCAGTAAATAAACAGTTCATGTTGCCTTACTATTAATTTGGTAACTTTCACAACTCCATATTTGTTTATTTTATTCATTGTCGTTGAGAGCGACTAATCCATAACTATACAAAAGTAAATTAACTTCATAAAGGTACAGCCAATCAAAGTTGATCCCTTTACCTTCTCGCGAGAAAGCGGAAAGAAATCACAATGTAAATGCAATGTAAATCCAATCAATATCATCCGAAAACATACTCGGATTGCCAGCGAATCAAAGGCGGATTGAATTTCGCTGGAGCGTACAAAAGCTGTCCCAACGTCGACGATTTCCCCGCGATTTCTTCGTGTTGCCAACAAAAGTGCACCGTTAAATCAGGACTGGTATCTTACCCACCCTCATATCAGGACGACACCATGGATATAAAGATCGCACTGGAGATGTTGACGTTCCTAATTGGAGGGCACGACAACTCATCCCTTTACTCATTCCCATTTACGCCAACCCACCTCTCATCTGCCAACTTGCAACTTTGGCTTTATCGACGAGCTTCGTTGATGGTGATTGGAAGGTGTTCCTTTAACTAGCTTGTTGGTATTTTACGACCACAAACAGCTCCATTAAGTGATCGTAACTTATTTTGAATTGCTATATATAGAGTTCGAGGGCAGTTTTTCGGTTTAGATATTTATATATTGAACTTTTCAATATATAAATAACGTTTCGATATATGAAATAAGAACAAATATCTACTTTTAGAAGAATATAAGAAAATATTATACCAAAATTTATAGTTATAGATTAATTTATAATCCAATGCAATTAATCATCTCCCAGGTGTAAAATTTGCATCTGCGTCAATTTGCGAACACCGAAATACTCCCTACATATTTTATTTTTTGTCTCATATTTTTCCTAATCCAGGTGCGATTATTTAAAACTTAATGTAAAAAAAAAATTTCACGGGTGAGTTTTATAAAACGCTTCCCCAAATAAAAAGCGGGTATTATAAAAATAATTTATTTACCAACCGAATAGATGGCTAACGCAGTGTGTAATAAGACTCCTGTTGCGTTTGCAATTTGTAATTTCATCGTTTCTAAATACGCGTGCGCTCCCAGTACTCGTTTCATAATATAATCCGTTTTATATTAATGCTTTTGAAGTTATTCGTTTTCGGCAAACTGGCAGCAACGAAAAGGGGAGAAAAAAAAGGCGTGGGATAACTTGGAGTGCATTGAGAATATGCCGTAATTAGGTATAATTTATAGTTGGCTATTAGCGCAAGCTAATTCATCTCATCTTAACAACTGCGTATTTATGACTACGGACGTTCTGAGCTCTGAAAATGCAGTAAATTATGTCTTTTGTGTTTTTGTTTAAGAGTAAATGATGTAAATAAGTTTTCTATTAAATAAATTTCTATTTCAAAAAAAAATATATATATACAGATCATAAATATGTACCAAATGTCTAAAGTTAAAATAGAGAATTTCTAGATATTTACTTATTCCCAACTTCCTCGGTGGAATACGAACAACAAAACGGTGAGCACAAACGTCATTCGGTCGCTTTCATGCTGTAACCAACTACACGCTCTCAAGCTGACGTCTGTAATCTTCACGTCGTGAGTTCACCCTTGAAGCATACCAGAAAATGATGTGTGCTCATGTGTGCCGCCGTACATATCGCGTATTTCGTGTGTATCTTTCAAGTCAGTGTCATTACCGGCATTGCCAACACATCCACTGCAGTGTTTGCTCGTACGTGCTGCGAATGTATTGTGGTAGGCAGTACAATGAACAAACACTCGCGTAACGCAAACCATCAATTATATCTTTGACCGAGAACACAATTAGAGTAATAGCTGCTCAACTCGATTCGGCCATGTGAAGCAAACATGCAACTTGACGGCGCGCGGTTTGGGGTGCAATTGCGAGAAAGCTATTCGCGTTTATGCTCCTGCGCCCGATGGTTGAGTAATTACTCGCGCATTGTAATATCAAACGCGAGTTGGCTTTAATGTGTGCTAATGTTGCCTAGTTATAGTGTAGTACTAGTTTCACACTAAACATATTCACTGTGGACTGTTGCGTGCCCGTAGGCATTACAAACAAATTAACTTCGTGTTTTGGAAAGCAACTTTGTATTTTTGATTTTATCGTTATAAATGTATCCATAATGCATGCGTAAATATGTCTCAGCCCATTTCTACGTGACAACAAGGTAAATCTCAATATCTGTCGCGAACCAACGTCGGCGGCCCTGGTTGATGCCGCGGTGAACGCACTGGGCCCACATAAAGTCCTTAAACGTCCAGTAAATGGAGAAATCAGGCCGACAGCTACCAGCTGCCTGTGTTGCGCGTTTGGGAAGGTTAAGATGAGAAGAGGCTCATTCGGCGTTCGGATAGCAACTGATTTTATTTTGTAAAAGTCTAATTCTAGAAGCTGGTGCGTACCGCCCACACACAACCCTTGCGATACCACCACTTCTTCATAATACTCTTATATCTAGGTGGTGAGGCTGATCACGCCCTCACCAGCGCATTGCTATGCATGCAGACACACCTTGGCTTACGGTGACTCTCTCTGCGAGTGTGTCCGATCTCTGGTTGTATCTAGGCGAGCCGATGTATTCGCCAAACATATGGTACACTCGCACATGGACCACCCGGAAAGGGTGATAAAAACCAGACGTATGCAAGGCGCCAGCCCGTCGCGTCAACCACTTCAATCTCTGGGCATCTTGGGTTTATCGTATTCGTATATTTCATTCTTAATGGCCCAGAGATTATTGAGGCATGACGAATTTCACTTTACCAAAATAATGTATAAACTTAGGAATAGACTAAACAACTTGGCGTCATACAAAAAAGGCTCAATCGACCCTATCGTTTTGTCACACATCACAAAAGCAGTAAATAGATGATGCCAGTACTTTCACATTTCGATTCTATTGATATCACAAAGAATTGATAATTTCTGAAATTAGTTTCTTTTGTTTTGGAATAATTACAGTTTAATGAAGAATGAATAATTGTAGGTGAAATAAATCAGACAGGAAAAAATGACTATCGTTAATACATGTTATAGCCGATTTGTCATTTCCATGAACTACATTGCAATTTTCCAATAATTCTTAATTAGAGAGGCTTATGCACGGGATTTTTAATCACCCGCTCGTTCTTACGAAAGAGGAATCTATTCAACTAAGCATAGAAAATTCTTCATTAAAAAATCAAATTTTAAAAGTAAAAAATAATTCAATTCCTGAATTGTCTAATCTTATAAATGACTAATGAGTGAACATGTATAAATTAAAAAAAAGTTACGAAAAGTAATAAAAATAATAATAAAAAGTCATTTGCAGCAGGTTATTCCTAACTCGTGTATGAAACAATCATCTAAAATGAAATGAATATAGTTTGTTTTTGATGTACGTCCGTGTAAATGAATAACTGAAACTGAAATTTACAAAGTATATCTTCCGGACACATCATGAAATTATAAGTACTGTAACACAATCAATAAGAATTTTAAAATTAATATTAATGTGCAATTTGCACATTTTATTTGCTAACCACCAGTGAATCCAGTGAATATTCATGGAATTATACATTTTTGAAAGCGTTTGAACACCCGAAAAGTCCATTATCGGCTACCCGGCTTTATTGCAAACCTTTCCAACTTTCCATATAAATACGAAGTGAAATTTCATCTAAAATTTCAAGCAAAGGGACAAAAGAATTTCGGTTACGATTAAAACGTAATTGTACGCCAGAAATGTCTGCTTGTAAATTGTTCTGCTCCTTTCATGCCATTGTCACGCATTTTTTAAATTGTGGGCTTATGTCGTGAAATATGTGAGTAATAATTTCGCGCGAATTATCTTTGATGGAAAGCATCCACATTCCATCAGCGCTGCTCGTGACTTGTGATCGTCCCCTGGAGGTGAAACCATGGCGATTTTTTAGCATGTGTGTGTGTGTGCGTGCAGTTTGCGAATTTGCAAATTTGACACGCTACAAATGGCCGGCGGCGCGCCAACTGGGAGAGGTGAGTCGGTGGGCAAACAAAGCATATATACGGAGATGTGCGAGAGAGGTCGGCGAAGGTGGTGGTGGCTGAAGGTCGGGTCGATTTGTTTATTTGCGATATGTATATGTCGGTGTTTGTGTACACGAAATTGCGCGCTCGCGTTTTCGAAATAATCGGAATTATTTATAGCAAACTGCGGTTAATGCTCATCCACAATTGCGTGTTAATCTCCACAGGCAACAATCTACAAAGTGATGCGTTAAAAAATTAATTGCTATCATCAATATTGAACATGGATTAGATATTATAGAGTAAAATATGTCATTCAGGCATAATTATTGAGAATGCTGTTTGCAATTCAATTACTCATTTTAGTACCTTTTAGTTTGGATATTAATATTATACAAAGGTGATCGTATACATTCATATTTTACACGAGCATATTGTTGAAACTCGAAAGGACTCAACATTTTGTAAATTCACATAATATATTTTCACTCACACTGCACGAACTATCATACAGCCTATTTTTGAATCACTCTAGCCATTGTCATATCAAAGAAGAGCATGTAATTATTTAAATTATTTAGATTAATAATTGTTTGGTGGCTTTTAACGAGTATCTTACTGTGGTCATTAGCTTTATTCAATTCTTTGTCTAAGTAATTAGTCATGTTAGAGGCTAATATTATTGATAAGAATAATAATTCATTTTACTATACATCTCGGCCAAGAATAGAACTCGAGACCTTGTGGTCATTTAATTAATTGAATTCCCTATAGAATAGTGTGAATGCGCTAGAAAATACTCAAATATGTAAATGCTATGTTGTATTGTAGTGGTTAGGTTAGGTTAGGTTAGGAAATATTAGCTCTAAAATATGTAACTGCTATGTTGTATTGTAGTGGTTGTACTGCGATTATACAGCACTTAGAAATCTTTCAGAAAATAAACTACGGCTTCAGAACCTTGTCTTGTCTGGTTAATGGATTTAAAAGAAGATGAAGCGGATCGAAGAAATCTTACTACCTCTTTTTAAATACATTGGTTAGCCTAGCCTAGGAAGAAAAGTTCGAAACGTGAAGGTGACAAAACCTAGGTTCGTTTAATAATTATCTAGATAAGTTTATAATAATAATAATAATAATAATAATAATAATAATAATAAACCAACGAAATCTACAGGAAATCGCAAATCACAAAGAGATTAGATAATTTGAGCTATCAATGCTTCACTTATAGTAATGTTGTCATAATGGCACCTGTTAAAATCTAATCGCATTTTTGAATTGTTTAATGCTGAAGATAATCTCACATTGTTAAAGTAGGGTATAGAGACTGTAAATAACCAAAGTAAAGTTTATCTCCGGATATTTTGAAGTACACTATTAGTAGCACGTTGTCCATAAAATATGGGATTATTCTCTTATGAGTCTCCTAATATAAACAGATATTCAGTAAATACCGATCAACTTAAAATGCGATTTAACTATCCATGAATACTAATTATTTACAAATATCCCCAGAATCATTTGGTTTCACCCAAATCGATACCAATAGAATTCAGCAAAGCTTGAAATTTGATAACAACCCAACGCCTCCCTCGAAATGCAATGCATTTATGTTGGCTTACTTAATCAATGGACTTTGAATCAACAGCATTATTTGTTACCGTTACAATTTCATCGCAAAATAACTTTCTATAACTTTCTATATATAAACAGAACGAAATTCGCTTTCAAAATTATTTATTATCACCAGTAAAATCAATTAAAAAAAACATTTCACTTAGTATAAAATATCATTGTTATCAACATTTTAGTAGCATAACAAGTTCTTGGCATGCTTTAGGAATTGAGAAATTTCCGCCATTCTTCGTCCATACTCATTGTTTCAATATTTGTTTACATAACCCTATTATAATTCATTTAACTTGCATTATTAAGGTTTATTCTTGGAAGTTAAAGTAAATTAAAATAAGCAGGACTAAATTTTGCTATGTTTGAAATCATCCAATAACAGAATCAACCTAGGCGCCTCCAGTTTGCTTGATTTGGGTTTACGAAATCTTACGCATAAATCTGGTTTAATAAGTAAACAGCAAACACCCCGAGGCCCTGCAGTAAGATCGTGCGACTCTGCGGCACTGCCGTCACTGCCACCACAGCCGCCAACCGACGTTTGCGCAACTACTACACCTTGCTCTAGTACTCACGATTTATCCTCAATAAAACAATGGATTTCATTTTCCGTCATAGTCACATTTAATCGTTTACTATAAGTTAAATGCTTGAATTGATCACTTGAAAATTCTTACCGTGGAGTGGAATAAGACTATTAACGGCGCAAGTGCATAAACGGGCTCTTGTTAAACTAATATGTGAGAAATTGCAATATCTAATAAATAGCAATCGTAGATT
This sequence comes from Mimaenictus wilsoni, assembly GCA_027575185.1. Lineage (NCBI taxonomy): Eukaryota > Metazoa > Arthropoda > Insecta > Coleoptera > Staphylinidae > Mimaenictus > Mimaenictus wilsoni. The sequence continues at coordinate 1,335 of JAODAC010044037.1, read as the reverse complement.
TTGGCCAATTAATGAGGAAATTCTCCGATTTATGCAAATTTATTAAAACTGTGGTGCACTTACCCCAATACACATTATTTCAAAAGTAGATAATTACGTATGCTCAGATTCTGTTAATATGTATGTATAAATATAGCTTCATCAATGCAATGGATCGAGGTTGATAATATATTAAAGAAAATTTATGACGGTATTAAGTATGACCTGATGAGTGAATAAACTCTCGGGCATTTCTTATGACGAGAGTTGATTTTTTTGCTTCAAGAAGAATCAATCGTCCATACTGACCAAATCGCTTCTTTCATTCCTGCTTCAATTAAACAATTAAACAATATTATAAGCCAACTTACTATTAGCCAATCATCAAACTAATTAAGATAATCGAAGATAATCGAACCTGGGCTTCTATCCTATCAGCATAAACAACCCCTTGGCGCAATGTATCGTTTTGATATATTACTGTATATGCGGGTCTAGGTGCTATGTTAGATATCCTATAGGTACATCAATTTACCTGCGTACTAACTTTATACAACACCAACATCATCGTTTGAGTAGTGCTGGCGCAGCAATTACGCCCTGTATTAATTCGATTTCCAATCAATTGCGACACGTTCGGTCTACATGCACCTTCGATTAGGGACTCTCCGACGACAATGCGAATTCATTGTTGCTAACGGCAAATGATTATTGTCGGCAGGTTGAGTTCCTGTTGACGTGTCACCACGTGTACGACGCACGAGTGGCAGTGAAACAAGCGGAAATCATTTTCGAAATTCAGTCGCTTACGGTAGTCATCCACCGCAATTCGCCCAGTACGTGTACTTGTGGTGATGTACTCGTGATGTATGCGTTGGAATAGCGCTGATGCGTTGATGAAAAACGTGAGGCCGTTTGATGTAATGTTGCGTGCATGTCCAGCCGACCCGCTTGCAATGTTGGTAATGTTTCGCCAGCGTACATTCACCGCCCGAAATAGCGAAATAATATGATAATTGAATTAGTGTTTACCCGCAGGAATGTGGTTGGGGACTTTTGGGCCGGGAATTTTAGGTGTAAATTGCTAATTGCGTAATTCTGGATTATTAATTTGTAATCTTTAAAATTATTTTAAAACTAACACTGAATTAATTTTATGACAAAAATATTCTTCATTACTCCGTGAATCTGTTTTCTGATCAGTCGCGCTAATAAAAGAAGATAGGATGGCTCAATTGCTTAGATAGTTGCTTATAAATTCTACACTATATACGGTTGTTGTTGATGTATGAATCAACAGGGCATCACAAGATAAGAAGTGTCGATGAACTCCAAAATATTTGTATTTATATTTGT
>JAODAC010044026.1:0-11189 GCA_027575185.1 Mimaenictus wilsoni | reverse complement strand
CTCAGCGCCATGTTCCCAAAATAAGCTGGTTTACTTCCTATAACCTGGATTCGTTTATGGTCGGCGAACTGCTGGCTAATATTCAACCTAAAATTTCTTGTGGCAAATTTTATACGTTGTCCGGTTAATTATATCAGTAGACTTGCAGAAAATGTTTGATGTAATCAGTACGTATCAAAATAAATTGGTAAATATCAAGAAGGACATGAAGATTCTTCATGATAAAAATACAAAACTAAAGAAACAAGCCTTAAGATTGAAACAGCATAAAGAAAAATTGGATTATATACAAAATCAACAAAAACAGATTGATTTAAAAAATGAACAAGACCTTGTTGGTAAAAGTACTACAAAGATAAATTGATTGTGATGTTTTGATGAAATTTACAATATTTCCTAATTCTCTATTAATTGTTAATATTTTCTATAATATTATATTTTGTCTGTTGCACTTCAATATATGTAATCGTTTTCCACAAAACTAATATTTTGTTAGAAATGTTTGAGATAAATCCAACCCGAAAGGCTCAAAACTTATTTGTAAGCATACAGTTGTGAATGTGATACTAGAATTAACAGGAGAAATACTATTGTATTGTTCTACTCCTGTTGTTTAATTTGCACCTTTCAATATCATTTTTTATTAAGAAATTATTATTTTCACACATAACAGTCATAGAGTGTACAACTCGCATGGGATGACCTTTCTTCACTCGTATAAGTTGCAGTATTCGCGTTTGGCTCGTGATGCAATTTGTCATACTGTTGAGGAATCCATCCTATGCTCGTACTATATACCATATTTTTCACAAAGTAGGAATTCTACTAGCAATAGGATATAATAGTAGTCATGTTAAATCACTTATCTACACCTTTCTTCCTTGCTCCTCAGTCCCATATCTTGCCCTGGCCATAACCCGTTTGTCGTCCTGACTCATTTTCTATTTAGTGACATAGCTTGGTTTCTACCCGATCCTATATTAGTTTGTACGTCGGGTTATACGAGCTATTACTAATGCTCTTCTGGCGCCCCTGTTCTTCCACCCTTTCACGTACCATCCATTCTTTCGGTCCCTCTTCCAGTAATATTTCCCTTACAGGTAGTTCCGTCAAACCCACATACTCATACACCTTCCTTCTGTTCACTCTTCAACCACTCACACCTTTACTATCACACCATTTCCATATATCCTTCACCAATCTTCCACTTTCCATTCTATTAACTCTCTCCTACAACCCTGCTAACCGACTCCCATTTAACAGTCATTCTCCCTATCTCTTGCAGTACAATATACTTAGGAGTGGATCTTTCGAGGCCAATCATATCTTTGATGAACCACGTCTGTTCCCTCTCTAAGGCTTCCCATTCACACAATCTTCACACTTCGACACCATATTACAGTCTCTTTCCTTGTGTCCATCTCATATGCTCTCCCCACTTATCATTCAATGCGCTTATTCCGATGTCTAAAAAATTAATGGAAGCCATTTACATAAAAAAAGCCATATAAAAGAATGCAGAAAATGTTTTCAAAGATCAGTTGGATTTACTTATCTACACACCCGTATCACGTACTTCGATACCAACTACTCGTATAAATACCATATTTTTAACGATCAGTACCTGATGATGCCGCCTAGGAGAAATACGCATTGTACGAAATTTGTAATTGTTGAGCAGCCCGGATAATCTGCCCGATTTTCGCGTCTCGCTTTTACACGAGAATACCACTTCGATGCTTAGTCGCGCGTCTGAAATTGACTTTTCTCTGACGGCCGAAACGAGAGAGAGCGGGTCCCCTCAGAAAACCTTCCTTCAGCGCTCAACGGTCCGACTTCCGTTCCGACCTCACCCGATGCAACGCAGTGCACCCAACTCATACGTGTTGCCAACATAACAATTCAAAAATTTTCAATACGCCCGAACATCATTTCCTTAAAGTAAATCCACCTCCAGCCATTAAACTGCTCAGCTGTCTCTTCAATCACCTAGCTTCTCGGGCGGATGGAGCCCCAGTTTGTACGTCGTCCATGTAGAAGTCTGATAGTACTGCGGCGGAAGCTTCTGGATACGCCTCTGCTGATGTTTCCGTCAATCGTCGCATGTACCGCTCCGCCAAATACGACGCTGGCCCGGTACCGTACGTTACAGTACGCAACGCGTAGTTCTGCAACTCTTGACTCTCTTCCTCTCTCCAGACGATGCGTTGGATGTTCTCGTGTTCCTCGTCGGTTCTAATCTGACGAAACATCTTCTCCACATCGGCGACTAGCACTACTTTATGAGTTCGAAACTGAAGGCAGATGTCGAAAAGGCTGTCCTACCCCCAGCACATCGTTGAACGATACTCCACAGTCGCCCGTCGCCGATGCATCGGACACTACTCTTGTCTTCGTCAAGAGGTGCTCCCTTCCTTGATGACAGCGTGGTGTGGAAGATAGCAAAGTCGAACCGGATCAGAATCGGTTGAACGCGTGTGAAATACAACTGAAACAACATGGCGGAAAAGGCGTTGGCACAAGCGGTGGCGAAGAAGGCGTCTCGGCAGAGGGATGTTGGATGCCTTGGCAGAGTCGTTGGAAGGAAGCAACGACGCCGCTTTCGCGAGGGAAACGATGGGTGGCGTCATATGTTGGGCAGCCCGGATAATCTGCCTGAATTTCGCGTCTCGCTTTTACACGAGAATACCACTTCGATGCTCAGTCGCACGTTTGTAATTGACTCTTCTCTGACGGCTGAAACGAGAGCGGGTCCCTTCAGAAAACCTTCCTTCAGCGCTCAATTGCTCGACTTCCGTGCCGACCTCATAAGATGCAACGCAGTGCATCCAACTCATACGTGTTGCCAACATAAAAATTCAAAAATACACAATACGTCCGAACAGTAATAATTAAGTAAAATATCTAAAGTACTAATGTAAGTGGCTTAACATTTCTAACTATTATAAACACGTTTTATCAACAACCGACAGAAAGCACCATCCACAACATAATCGGAAATAATCATATTCAACGCTTATTGTTTTTAATATCGTTTCTAAGAATATAAAGCAATTTATCTGAAATGATTAGTATTATTTGAAAACTTAAGGAGATAAAAATATACATGCAATATATGACGGCTACAGCTGCCACCTTGTCTGGCCAGACAATCACGCTTATGCATACTGATAAATATGTGCGAGTTTGCCGTGATGTTTGATGGCGCGCTGTCTCAAACCTTTTATAGCAAGAAACATAGATAACAAAGAAAAGTTAAAACCGATTTGTTAGTTTCACTATTAGTTCACAAGTTTACTCCCCAATTACTCAAGTAAGCGTATAAAAATTTCACTTCAAAAGGATATCTATTTATTTATGACACTTTGAATATAAATGCAACTCGAATGTTTAATACATAATTTTCCATTTCGTTGTCCTCTCACAAACATTAATATCCTCTGCGTTCCCACACAGCCGATTAAATGTACTATCTTCAGGGAAACCAAGAATTTCTCGTTCCTCCTGTATTCGAAACGAGAATGTACTCTCATAAGTTCCAATAAAATGCCTTGCATGCGAACAAATTATTTGATCAATTATTGCAATACCACCGTCTCTATAACGTTTCTTGATCTCCTTATTAGCATTGAAACGCAATACAGTGATATCTGGTGTTAAAAAACTTTTCAACTCTTCATATTCGTTCTCTGGGGCATCTGTAGCGATGAAAACAGTGTCCAAATCGAGTTCCATAAGCTTCTCGCGAATTTGTTCAGCTGTATACTCAATACTTGGCACTTGTTTCGATCTCCCCCAAACAAAATCCCTTCGACGTAGATGTACAGCTAAATATGGGCCACCCAAAGCATTTCTCTTGGGTCTTTCTTCTCTCCAATCTTTAGGAACGTCAGTATTGTCAGTAAAATCATTTGAATGTAAGAATTTTTGGCGAAAAGCGTCTGCTATCTGTATTAAGTCTTTTGAAAAGCGCATACTCCGTCGACATTTCCAAAACACGGCATCACCAAAGCGATCATGAAGTGCAACTTCACCATGGTCGAAGAAGACAGTGTGGGCGTTAGTTTCCTCCAAAATTTTCTGCAGCTGCGAAGTGTGGCCATGAAAGGAAAGGCATTGAACATTCTTCGAAGTAATGTTTTGATAATAATAAAAATTCGTTGCTGGGAGTTTCAAGCATTTGTCAATCTTCATCCTCTCCACAAATTTTCCACTAGAAAACATATCTTCAAAGTGTTGCAAAACATACACATCTTCAATCTTAACGTTGCCATAATTTCTTTCCAAATCTGAATCAAAACTTCAATGAACATTTTAACAACCTTCAGGACATTCGAAATTACTAGTGAAAAACTGATGCATCTCAATAACAGGAGCAAACTTTTGTAAACTCTCCACATCGAAAAATAGAGACCATGGTAAATGTTCCGGCATGTCTTTGTTCTTCCAATGATATAGATTTGACCATGGTGGTAAAACTAATTGAAAATTATTCAGATTTGCCTTTGTAGACTTTGCAAGTTCCCTTGCAAAGATTGCAAACCTCATATAAACATCTCTTCTGAGATTGAAACCTTCTGGTGGATTAACATCATAAAATATGTACCTAAAAACAAAGGAAAATCAGCTTAAATAAAAAAAGGTAAATTTATATAATTAAACGCATACCTAGTATCGGGTTTGTTACAGTCTTGTCTGTCTCTATCACAATATTCATCATTTAACATGAAACTAGTTGGTATTAGGTAAAATAAGAGTATTATAAGATATGGAGACATGTTGCCTACGCCTGTAAGCGTGCCTACAGGGCATCAATTAATGCAGAATTATCACATCCAGGCCATAAGTTCAACATTCACTATGCTTATTGTTTTGGTTGTAATTATAACAGCTGCACACATTTTGATTAGCTTTGTTTGCATCCTCTAACGACATCTACTGATGTAATATTTGTTATTTGTTTGAAATAGATTGCCATTTATGGATGGATTTCGAAGCAAAAATATAAATGTATTCTAGCGCCTGACGACATAAAGCATTCACAAACAAGAAACATTATTCATTTAAATATTAAAATACCTTATTTTATTGCTAACTTTATGTATATTTTCTAATATTTCACAAATATAAATTATAAATTAAAACCCTAAATTTCCTGGCGCACTTTCCCATGTCAAACTGCATTTGACAGTTGGACCCGTTGGACCCTCCACCGACTATACCACGTAGCGGCAAAATGACAAACTAAAACGTGAAATTCAAACTTTCTTCTAAATTATTTTATAATGTACATATGATAGAACGCGTAATCTGGCACTGATCGATGCTTCATTAAATACAGTTTGTTTGATATACATATTTACGCCTATAGCTTATGTAATTATTGAGAAATATATCGTGTAAAAAAGTCATATATTTTTACCAGGACATTTAAAAATCATTAGAGACGCCACTAATTGTAAGCAAGCAACTAAATGACGTTTACCCGACTTCTCGTTGGTTTTAAGTATAACATTTAATATAAAATTAAAGAAGTATTAATAAATTATTTTATTTTCTTCTCTAGTATGATAACTTTTGATTCGAACATTTGACAAATTAAAAGTTCTACGCATGCGCCTTGTAGTTGAACATTTTACCACGGTACACAAACGTCGCTAGTTTGCTTCCTACGCGCGGCTCGCTCTTTCCGCAGCCGACGGCCATTTCTTTCACGCCAAAAATCTGTTGACGCGCCATGGGTTTCCAAAATATCTGGTATTCGCACCCTCGTAAATACGGCCAAGGATCCCGATCCTGGTAAGTTCAATTATGTACCTTTTGTTGCTATTTTGAAGTGAATTGCGGGTTTCAAAACGACGAAACTCTTCTGAAAGTGTACACTAAAACTCGGTCTGACCACATGGCCCGTACATGTTTATAAAATTGACTATAGTGCTATTTACCAGCTTTTATATGGTTAATTAAGTGTTGTTGAGTGCTATTTGGCTTTGTGCGAGAGGTTTTATATATTGCATGCGTGGTTTGAAGTGTTTTAGTGTACATGACAAATTGAGGTTATGTTGGGATTGATTTGGAGTGATAGTTTTCTAATTATTCGTAATTTTAGTCGGTCGTGCTCCAACCGTCACGGTCTCATCCGCAAATACGGGCTGAACCTGTGCCGTCAATGCTTCAGAGAGTATGCTGGTGATATTGGTTTCAAGAAGGTAATTGTTTATAATTTTAAAGTTTTAACACGGCATGTAGTTATTATCTCATGTTAACTTTAATTTCTTATTGTAAGTACTACGAATATCTGTTTAAATAATTTATTAAATCGTTTTTCTTACAGCTGGATTGATTCTTTGTAAGGCGGTTGGGTCTTTACTGGACTTCTACAGAAATCACTACAAGAGTATGTGTTGGCTTGTTGTACAAATCAAGTAAAGATAATATGATTTAGTTATAAAACTACAAGTTTGTTGTTTATTTTACAATGTGTTACGTTGTGATCCTTTCTATGAACTTCCTCGTGGCCTCAGCTGCACCAAATCTCTAAAAAAATACAATTGGAACATCATGTGTTTTGAACACTTCGTAATTACCGTCGTAACATCGGCGACCCACGCAACAAGCGATCGTCGCGGTGGTCTGCAGAACTTTTTGCCACTCTCCTGGCAACATAAATTTGGAAAGCAGTCCAATGTGTTGTTGCATGGCTTTGGGAAGAGTTCTCGAGGTGGTGGTGGAGTACATTGCATGTAGCTTACGAAGTTTCTTAATGCTAGAAGAGAGTTGGATGTACATATATTATTTGTTAGAGGAGTTTCCATTCTCATTTCTCCCAGCAAATATACAGTGGATGCCGGATATGGTCGCGGGAGCAACCATTTTTTCCGTTGTTGAAACGCTTCCGCGTATTGCAAGTGAATATAAAACGGTGGTGAAGGAGATGGACATTCCTTTCTCGCAAGGGGTGCGATTGGTAAACAGCTTCGGGCGGCTACATGATTGTCAAAACACGGTTTAGCGGTTGTAAACTGCCTCAAAGTGCATAGCTTATACTGGGTGTCCCAAATTTGATATTTCCGTTGGCCAAATATTAACAATTTACTAGACAAGGTCTTAGCAAGCTGTCATCGAGACTATGAGTAGGAGTAGTAAGAGTAAGACCGAGCGAGCATGCCCGAAGAATGGACAATCTATACTGTCCATTCTTCGGGCATGCACGCTCGGTAGGAGATAGTAAGTGACGTACTAAGCGTATGAATTCTAGATTTCAGCAAGTCAAGACTATGAGAGTAAAAACTTTGTCCGATGGAAATTCAAGAAGAGATTCAAATTTTAATTTAATTCTACATGACAAGAAATGTTGAAATATTAAGAAAATTAATGTATGCGTCGTGGGCGAACCATGCAGATGTCCGTGAACCCAAAAAATTAGCACCATCAGTGGCTTTGTGTAACAGGCTAAGCCTAAGGGAACTGTCACACCGGCGCAACGACGTCGCACAGTGATCTATTTCCATAAAATTTTCGGCAAACTTATTTCTAATTTAGATATATTCTTGGAAATTTCAGGGTTTATTTAATTTGCCATATCCCATTGATGCACAAAATTTCAATTCATTCATGCACCTGGAATAATCCTCATTGGATTTTTTTGATTTCGTTTCTTTGTCGGCTTTCAGTGGTCTATGAGTGCTGTAACTTGGTATATACTTCTGCTTTAATCTACTACATTGTTTGTTGCACTTGTTCCTTCAAAATATGTACGCAGACTTTGTTAATCTTTGATTTTAACATTTTCTTATTTTGGTTCGCTGAAACCAAACCAAATAAAATACTAAAAATCTTTGGTAACAACAAGAGAGAACACAAATAAATAATAACACCGATATAGATGGGTGAACAAGAATACAAATAAATATATTGTTGCGAAAATTTTCAAAAAACATAAACTTCAGCGAGCCAAAGTAAGAAAATGTTAAAATCAAAAATTAACAAGGTCTGCGTACGTATTTTGAAGGGACAAGTGCAACAAACAATGTAGTAGGGTAAGGCAGAAATATGTACCTAGTTGCAACTCTCACAGATCACAGAAAGACGACAAAGAAGCAAAAGCAAAAAAAGTCAAGGACCAATGAGGACACTTCCAGGTGCATGAATGAATTGAAATTTTGGGTATCAATAAGATATGCTTAATTAAATAAATCCTGCAATTTTCAAGAATATAACTGAATTAGAAATAGGCATGCCGATAATTTTATGGAAATCGATCACTATGGCGTCCCCTTTGGTTTATAGGGTGACGCCCTTGATTTACAAATATAAAATATTCCTTTATTTACAGTCAACCTTCCTATAACGCGGTTCCCATATAGCGCGGAGCAGATATTGCGACAGCCCTCCCATAACGCGGTACTCTTACAGCGCGGTTTCCATTCAACAACGTATCATCAGTTCTTCTGTGTACTCAATAAATGGTTTTAACTGGTACGTTTATATCAGTGTGGAATATAAACTTTCAACCTTATCTTTTAGCCGTTTACGGCTAAGATCAACCTTAATGCGAGATGGAAACCTCATTTACCTAAGATGAAGAATTTGCAGTAAACCATCAGGATGTAAAAGATGGAAGAAAATTTAGATGAGGAAGAACTGATGGAGTTAATTGATGCACCCACTCAAATGCATTCCTTATATCAAATAAGGAAAACGAATGGGTGCCAAATCCCGATTTTCAAGATGTAAAAAATAGTCTAAATTTAGCTAAAAAATTAGAACTTGATTTCATTCAAACAGATCATTCAACGGTGCGCAGAGCAAAGTTTAAAAGGGACTTAAGAAATTGCTTAGCTCCCTATTTCATCCCAATTCAATAACAATAATTTATCCTGTTTTTTAATAAATAAATATAACGAGCTACGAATGATGTGATTTGTACTAACTCTGAGTTTCTTATAACGTAGTATCCATACAACGCGGTAGACGTTTCTATACAACACGGTACGAATTGGCCTGGTTTGTACGGTTACATCAGCGAGTCCCTATAGCGCGTTTTTTAAGAGGGTTAATTGTATAAATCTTTCCTTCAGTTTTCGTGTTAGACAGGTTCCGCGCACTACAGATCATTTTACATTGTATAAGCCATGTCAATCAACCGATCTGGAAAATTTTCCATTTTAGACAGGATTACTTATGTGGCGGTCCATGTCACACATTAACATGTATTAGATTTTGAATTTCTTCAAGGTCTTTTCCACTATCTATTCTCTCAATTTCAACTCTGCAAATCTTCCAAACCTATACATCTGTTTCTACTCTTTGCATACATTCCAAGTCCAGATATATCTTTCTCTTCGACCCTCTTCCGTTCTTTCTTTTACTTATACTATCGCTCATTCTTTAATGCACCCTCGAGGTTTTTATATTTCTTTACGTTTTCTGCTATGGAACGCGCAACATCGCTGTTTCCTTCGTCTTTCCATTGTTAAATATTTCTACTTGCTTCTGTGATAATATATCAATTCGTCATTTCTAAACAATTGCATTATTATGCGTAATGAACGGCACACCGTACCTCACACTTATATTGTATGTAGCATACGGCAGATTTCTAGTCTCCTTTTGGACATTAAGTGACCATTACGCAGATTTTTAAGTATCGGCAATTAATGATTAGCCTGATAAACTAGCTCAGACAGGGGCAAAAACCAAGTTCGTGGGACCATAATCCTTTTGAGAATTCACCATTGATGTATGGAAGAGAGAGATTCATCTATGAGAAGAGGTGATAAGACAAAATACTCCCGGCATGACAAAAAAGCAGACAAATACCGTTGACTACAGTTAGCTAAATTTGGTACAAATGACTTGGATGGAAGCCTTGGAAGAGGGTTGCAAGATATTCGTTTAATTTTCCTTGAGATACTTACGCTCTTGTATCCGCTGAGCTCCTGGCAATCGATCAAGATTATGTATAGGTGTTCTACAGTAACTCTTTCTATTGAGGCTATTCCTCTCCGGACAGCAGATTCGCGGACTAGGCTGGCAATCTCTGTCCGTCTCACACTCCCGAACGTCAAATAACTCGGCTAGTGGCTCCGCTGGACAGTGGCGTTCGACGAGGCCGAAGAGGGCTGCTGCCAATTGCTAAATATTCTAATTACGTTGCACTGGTTTGTGGCGTCGTCTACTTACGTGCATGGCTGACTTCCGTTTTGGGAGGTGCAACTCCTTGTAGACATACATTCTTACAGCATAACAAACCACGTCCGAAAACTTTGCAATCCCTCTGATGAGAACATGGAAGACTAAAGAAGGGAATCCGAACATTTCCACTGGGGCAAACTAAAGCTGGACTACTCTTGGTTGTTGATTGGGGTTGGGGTGTTGTCGCAATTGTCACTATTGGTTTTGTAGTAGTATATGATGGAGTTATAATCGCTAACCCACTTGTTACAGGTTCAATAACTTCATTTGATAATTCTGAAATGATTGCAACAGATAAGAAATTTTCTTACGATATTATAGGTAAGTTAGCTACTTGCTGATCTAGTCGGTATTGGTTGTGGGGTAGTTGTTTTCTCAATGACTGGCATTAGGACTCCCCGTATGCAACGATCTTTGCAACAAGCTAGATTCGTACCGAAAACCCGGCAATCCTTTTCGTGGTTGCATGGAAGACTGAAGATTGGTATACGAATTGGCTCCCGAGGACATTGCAGTGTCTTGTAAGGTACTTTGGTTGAAGGTTTGACTGTGGTCTCTGCGCTTCTGGTTGGTTTCCCAACTATTATTTCTCTTACATTTACTGAAAATAGAATGTGATTTAAGGGAATTAAACTTATAATTTTAAAAGTAAGTAGTAAATATTAGTTTATTAATATTATTAGTAAATTTGTTTGAAAAAAAAAACGTTCAGCATTTCGGATACAAGTTACATACATCATCATTGTTTTAAATCCCTAAGTGGTGGTTTTGATATTACATTTTGAATGGACACTGTGATTATAGCTGACTTGTTTTCTTGGTAATACATGTCGTGTTAATTCAATAACCATTGCGAAATATTATACATTATCTTCTCATTTAAATAAATATATGTGGGGTTTTCGGTCGTGTAATGATGAGTGATATTAATAAGCAAGTGTAGATAACAAAAAGTATTTATTGTCCAACACCAAACGCGACGAGCAAACGTT
>JAODAC010044015.1:0-11194 GCA_027575185.1 Mimaenictus wilsoni | reverse complement strand
AATTGAAATTTAACATGGAAAGAGAAAATTTGAAGTTCCCGACCGGATTTGAACCGGCGACCTTTGGGATACCGGCCCGGGGTCTCCGTGGCGCAGTGGTAGCGCGTTGGTGATAGCTGTTGTGTGAATGAGTTAGGAAACATCATACTAAGTACTTTCTCTCAAATATAAAAACAATTGTGGGGTTTAAGGTCCGAGGGGATAGATACATTATTTCCAAAAACCGCTCAGTCGAAAATTGCACTTAAGTGGTTGATCAATTTTCTAACGTACCTAATTTAGACGTATGTGAATTTAAAGAAAACCCTGAAGAAAAATAATTCATAACAAATTGATTAGTATATTGCCACGGTAAAAGGTTTAAAAAAAGTAAACTCGCTTGGTTTTGTAAGCAGCAGAAAGGCTGGGCGGAAAATAGGGAAGATTCTAATTGTAAGTGCCACTTAAAATAAGAATTAATTCAAAGACTCACCAAAAGGTTCGGGCCATCAAACTTGACACTGTTGAGAAAGAAAGCGGCTACGAATTGAACTTTCAGTCAGCTAAATATATTACGAAAATGTTAGAGAATTATGATCAAATTATCTTTACAAAATGATGTCAATATGCTTAGGGGTAACTTTAAGTTTCGTCGATTTCTAAATCTAGACTAAAGTTTCAATTTAATTCCTCTTAAAATAATATAAAACAAAGAAATGAAAAAAAAAGCGACGATTAAATCAATTGCACAAATCTAATGGATCATTACCACAGGAAATGAAGCATCGCTTTTCTAAGTGCAACATTGTCTTATAAAAGCAAATCGCAATTGCAAAATACAAACCTGCGCAAACTGTTATATGAAACTAACTTCCCAAATAATGGCACATTATCTTCGTATCTGGTTAACTTTATGGCCAGTTCCGTATATAATTATCGCGGATCTTTGATCCGCTCAACAGGTCGCGAACAAAATCAAAAATCGGCATATATGTATTCAGTATCTTTTTACAATATTTTGATGTGACTTGCAGGTGTTACGCTTCTAGCTTCCGTGAAAACATTTATGTCGCCGTGTGGACCATCCAACGTAAAATCATAAAGAAAATGGAGTCTTTTTAGCTAACATAATGAATAGTATATGATTAAACGAACACTTTTTTCGATGTTTTACAAACACAACTTATTGTTGTGCTATGAATATTTCGGCTTTCGCGATCGTCAGGTACTAAAGAAAAAAGTTACAAAACGCAGCTAAAATACTAAGGTTCTTTTGATGAAAAGATGAGAAAATTGTTATCTGAGGGAGGGGGTGGCGATTATTGCGAGGATTATAGAAAAGAAGTTGGGTAGGGATTGCCTGGAGGGTGAAGGCTGGTACTTTTTGTTGAATTTAATAAGTTGTGTTTAAAAGTATTTAGTATGTTAAGTTTTATTTAGTTTTACTTAGTACTTATTGTAATCAATGTTTGTAATGGAATTGGTTGAAGAATTATGTCAATAAATGTTTATATATATATAGTGTTAATCTTAAATGCCTGAGACCATCTGTTTATCCTTGACTCTAACTTCTTTTGAATAACTTCAAGCAATTGCTCTCGTCAAATCAAACAAATTGGCATCCCACAAATTAATTCTTGCTTCCCCTTTTTTTCTGCTCACCATTTCCACTCACCATTATATCTCTGCATTCTCCTAAACCACACACGCCCATACGCCAAAAAAACCCTACTCGTGTTTTCTCCACGCAGTCAGTGTCTGTCCTCCCTGCGACTTTTTCCAAACGTTTGATTCCCGCCTTGATTCGCAAGTCGCAGACAGATGTTGTTAGGTATAACAACCGACACCGCTCCCCGACGGCGTTTTTACGTTGAAATGTACAATGCCCGCGCACACGCCGCGCCACGCCGTATTCATTCCAAACGGGGGCAAACCAAACCAAACCTACACGACTACACGAATAACCAACCAGCATTGTAGCGTACGTACACAGTGCGAGTGCGGACTCAATGAGTACTGCGGCGCGGCAGTGTGTTATTAACGCAAAGTCGTCCGGACGTGATAATGACATATGCTTCGGGTAAATCGAAGAAAACCACAGGGGAACAAAACGGGGGGCGCCGAGGGAGGCACCAAACAAGGCCAACTTCAACCTAGAGAGACAGAGTTGAGTCAAATCTAGAGAGAGTAGGGCTTCACTTTTGAGAGGGCAACAGAGAGGGAGGTAGAAGTATGAGGATATGAGAGGACAAGAAGAGAGGGCTAGAGAGGGACAGAATATTCGCAATGCGTATTTGGCATTCGGCATATCGGCGACAATGCATAATCGCAGCGTTTAAATACGCACCCCCTCCGGTGGAGCATGTTCCCGAATGCGGTGGCGTGTTCGGGTGGCTTTTGTTTAGAGCTAGCAAACGCCACCGCCGACGACTGCAAGGCGGAAGCTTAGGAAAACAAGAGAATATGAAAATTGTCGGGTTTTGAATTGTCGGGTTTATAGACAGGGGATGATTTCAAATATTCCTACAAATTGTCACGCTGAGGGTGTGTGTGGTGGGTATCCCGCGTTGAGGAGTTGCTATTGACCAGGATACCTTCTCCTGAACCTAGATAAAATGGGGGATTCGCTTAGCAGTTAGCGTAAGATCGATTGGCATAACAATGATAAAAAAAAACGACGAGCGGAATATGTTTCATAACGAGTATATATTCAAGATAACAAGAAATAGGCAAAGATACAGAGATGTGAACATAACAAAAGACTCACCAATAAATGACAGGCATCTTTACAAAGGATGATGAATTCTGGCACCCGGGCAGTTGGACACTTATTGTTAAATACTAATCTCGACGGAGAGGGTTGGCAACCAGCAAAGCATAAACATTACTATCGTTGCTTACCGAAAGTTTATTACAAACCCGGTAATTATGAGTGGTAATAGTGAAAAAGGAAGTGGAGCGGACAAGTAAAGCCAAATGAAAGTGAAAAAAGAAGAAAACAGGAAGGAAATAAATAAGGAAAAGGGAATAAAGAGATATATAAGAAAGTGAGGTTAGGAGCACAAAGAGCGGCAATTATGGAATCAACAAACGACATGGAAGACATAAGATCAATGCTAAGAGAACTAGTTAAGCAAGTTAAAGATGATAAGGAGGAGAGGAAGCAAATGTTGACTATTATACAAGAGCTAACCGAGCAAAACAAGAAAGCAAAGTTGATGAGAATTAAGTTGAAAAAGAAAATAGTGCAGGTTGAAGGAGAGATGCAAGTGATAAAGACGGTTTTTTAAAACATTAATTTATTTCCCGGTGTTCTCTGATCTTCTTAAGCTAAGTTGTTCATACCATACTTCATGACAATATGATGGTATAAACATCGAGAATGTAAAGGTATGATCGAAGATTACTGACCACGAGATCAAGGGATCCAGTACAAGCATAAATTTAATTCTTTCATAATTAATCGTTATCCACCTGACAGTACAATATTCTTTTACTTCCGTTTCTTCTATTTCTGCGTCCATGATACCTCCTTTGCCTTGTTATCACACTTAACTATTTGAAACATTTGAAACTCGTCTGTTTCTCCTTTACCTATTGATTTGCTTCAGATATTTAGATCTATTACTGTTCATTTGGCGATCCCACTTCTGATATAGTGTATATAGTCTTACTTGTATGAACTCAATCGAGTACTGAGCGATTATGCACGGACCGACTACAAAAACTTAACACTTTATTGGACAGATAATAAACGAATAGTTGCTCACCCTTGTTCTAGGCCATAAATCAATCAATCTTAACTTGTTTTTCAATCCCAAAACATTCCCTATCAAAATCTATACACCTCCACAATACTTCTTGGATATAACGGGATCAACAAAGGAATTGGCTTAGCCTTCCATAATTAAATACAATATATTACTTCCGGTCTTGTAAGCGTGCCTGCTTTGAAGCAACGTCGTGTTTTTCTTTCCCTTAAACTCCCTAAGCTCTTAAAGAAAAAGAACCTCCCGAAAAAAGAACAATACCTTGGCAGATGTCCTTCTAATTGGCCCATTGATTTGCTGCAACTTTTTAGATCTATTACTGTTCATTTTGCGATCCCACCTCTGATGTAGTGTATATAGTCTTACTTGTATGAACTCAATCGAGTACTGATTATGTGTGGACCGAAAAACGTAACACTTTATTGGCCAGCTAATAAAAAAATCGTTGCTCACCCCTGTTCTAGAGCACAAATCAACCTATCTTAACCTGTTTTTCTATCCCAAAACTTTTCCTTCTGAAATCTATACACATTCACGTTACTTCTTGGATTTATCCGTGATCAACAAAGGAATTGGCTTAGCCTTCTATAATTACATACAACATCTTACTTCCGGTCTTGTAAGCGTGCCTGCTTGTCTTTAAGCAACGCTCTATGTTCTTTCCCTTAAGCTCCCTAAGCTCTTAAACAAAAAGAACCTCCCGAAAAAAGAACAATACCCTGACAGATGTCCTCTCAAGACGCTCAAGAGGAAACCCTGTTCCTTCGGGCACGTGGCACACGTCAAGGTGTTTTCGTACCGTTATATACGCGGGCGTATTCAAAGGCGTGACACCTTCCAATCCACCTCAACCTCCTTAAACTCTACAACAAGAAGAAATATGATCCCTTCATTACGCATTCAACATCTATAATATCCACCGCGAATATTCGGCGATAATCGTAATTTGATGATATCAAAAACGGAATGAATGGACATCCGGGCACGTGCCATTCAGTCCATTCATTCCGTCTGCATATTGCACCTTGATCTACTTCCGTTTTTTACCTTCACTTATGTCCTCACTTACTCACTTAATCATTGCATCTGGAGTTGAGAGTGGAACTTGTTCCATCAACATCTGTCCTTCAACAATCATAGAAATCTCGAAATCTATTAGAGAGAGAGAGAGAGAGAGAGAGAACATAATTTTCTATCATCGTGATGATGGCAGATGATTACCCCGTCACGCGGCGCACCCGGGCGTAATTTGGCGGTGTTGACGTGGTGTGATAATGACGCGTGTGATTGCCGGCAAATCGTATTAGGCTTTCGGTTGTTATCGACGTGTTGGGCTGTTGGGATTTATGAAGCTAATAACTTGCGCCAATGCCATCGCATATTAACGCCCCCGCTTTGCGGCCACTACATAACCGCCGTCGCGCCGCGCCGCTCCGTGTCGACGTTCGACGACGTCAACACCCCGACACGCCGATTCAATTGACATCGGATTTATTGTGTTTGAAATAGATTGCGGCTTGGGATTGCGATTGCTATATACCCCTCTCTTTACAGGGAGGCGGTAGAGAAGAGGTTGATGATGATGATGTGTCGCATGTCGTCCCATTTCGATTGGATTTGAAGGGAGGATGGATGATTTTGAGAGGTGTTATTTAAGAGACTTCCAAAAGATTTATTCTTTTCAAAGCGTAGATATTTCATTAGAATATATATTTACCTTTTCATATTTCTTAGTTTTCCTTTTCATTTTATGTTGATTGCTTTTATTCCATGTTTGGAAAGTCAATATTTAAGATACACACAGTTTTAGGCTATTTTCTTCATTTCTTGTCGCCATCTATTCCTCTTTTGGCGCCATTTTTTTTTCTGACTTTGACATTTCTGATTTGGACATTTGACATCTTTATTGGCATTTCCTTTCTCAAATATTGCCCTCTCCTTAGCCCAAATCATAAAAATTAACACAACAATAAATATGTACAATACTATAACACAAAATAAAAAAAAATTAAAAAATAAAAAACAATCAACTTCAAAGCTGCTTCGGCCTATCCCTCGTCCTTCTCGCTTCAATCTACTTGTCTAGGTATTCCACTCCTTCTCCCGATTCCTTCAACCATTCTTCTACTGTCCTCCTTTCCATCCTTCCCATTCTAGACCATTCCTCCTTGAAGCTGTGACTTATTTGTGATTTAATTTCCTGGGATGTTCTTCATTTTATATTGAATGTTTCAATATCTAAAGGGCACACATTTGACGCTATTCCTTACTTACTTGTTAGACACCCGTTTTTTTTTTTCTTATGACAGCAAAATTATTAAATGCGTCTTTAGGGGATACTTAAGTCTCTTTCATAACGTGTATTCTTTTCAAAATGTAGATATTACGTTAGAACATATCTTCATCTTTTCATATTACTCAGATTTTCTTTCATTTCATGTTTAGGAATGTAGTTATTTCCTTGATTTGTTTTTATTTTATGCTTAGGAATTTAATATTTAAGAAATATATAGTCTTACGTTATTGTTTTATTTATTACCTCCATTTCTTTCTCTTTTGGAGCCAAATTTATTAACGTCCTGTTAAAATGTGATTTGATGAAAATGCCTCTTCTTTGCACTTCGTCTTTAAAGTGTAGACATTTCATTAGAATATATGTTTAACTTTTGTGATAATTCCTAAGTTTTTCTCTTCTTTTTATGTTTAGAAATTCAAATATCTAAGGGCTACAATGTTTTATACTACTCGTGTCTTTATAGGTGTCCTTCTTGATGCCATTTTTGTGTGTTTTACTTAAGGTATTTCCAAGAATGTGGTCGGTCAATTCATCGGATACTACTTCATCGATGGTCTTTTCATCGTTGTGAAATGATCGCGTCCATTATTTTTTGTTTAATGCACTAAATAGTTTTTTCCATATCAAGTATTTCGTTCAAATAAAATATTTCATCTCGGTTCCACGTTAGACAGGTTCCGCGTAATAAAGGTCAATTTTCAATTTTTCTACTTTTTCCGCATATTATTGAAGGTTTCACATGCGACAGGTTTAAATATATATTTTACAAAAAAGGCTAGTTCAAACTGATACTCTACATTGTTTTATAAGTTCAATTTTGAAAAAAGTGATTTTCATCGTTGTCCTTATTTTCCCGCCAAAATTGGATCTAGGAATCTTTATTAATATAAAACTTTAAATTCTGTATTAAATTGATATTTGAAGGTCTGAAAAAAGGGGTATATATTCAGAATTGATTTAAAAAATTGTAAATTAAAAACTAAGAAGAAAAAAAACAAATCGAACAAAAGCAGTCATGTCATGATCAGAAGCAGATAATTCCCGTCGCGTCGGCGTTAATTGTCTGTGATCGCCGCTCACGGCGCGTGGCATCCCGAGGGAAGGACACGGAGCAATATCGACGCGATGTTGTCCCATTATCCGATCACATACCCTCCATTCTACCTTAGGGAGGGTGGAGTGCTTGTGACATGCGGCCGACTACCGTTAGTCCGGCACTGTGCCCGCCGAGGAATAATAGGCTTTGTCAGTTATTATAGCCGTATTAAACGGGGGCGTGACCGTCGCTCACACAGCCACACATCCTTGAAGCGCACCTAATCCCAAAACGCATCCATCCCCCTACCATTCGAAAATATGCCACACCAACCCCTCTCAAGAAGTGGCGAGATGATTTACGGCTGGTTTGATGTTACAGAGAGAGCTACACGCACACACCGCAAACACAACGCGATGGCAACGAGCACCGACACCGAAGTCACGGTCACCGGAGCCGAGGCGAAGGCGCAGCTCAACTTCAGCATCGCCAAGATCATGGAGCCGGACGTGCGTGCCACCAAGCGACGCGCCGATCTACCTGCTAGCAAATACGGTCTGGGCGTTGGACTACCTTATCAGAATCTAGAATCAGCGTTTAAGAAGTACGTCCCTTCGTCGATGCTTCGCAATCCGGAATTCCTGCAATACCCGCTGGTCTACTATCCGAGCCAGTTGATGTGCGTAGCCACAACCTCAGTCTCGGTGTACAGCATGTCCGCGGCGGAGGAAGTGCGCGCAGGTGATCATGGTAGTCACGGGATGTCGTCCCAGGTTAAGCCTTCTGCCTCAGCCGCCCCCGACTACAACTCCAACTCCAACTCGAACGACGACGACCTGGAGGATATCGATCCGTCTGCGGACACCCCACCGCCACCGACGCACGCCGACGCAGTTCTATCCCCATCTACCACCACCACCACCTCGCTGGCTACAGCGACAACCGCCTCCGCGGCTGGTGCTACCGCCCCGGCGACTCCGCCGGCCGCCAATCACGGCAAGCCCAAGTCGTTCGAGTGCGGGGAGTGCGGGAAGGTGTTCAACGCTCACTACAACCTCACACGGCACATGCCCGTGCACACCGGTGCCAGGCCCTTCGTTTGTAAGATCTGCGGGAAGGGCTTTCGACAGGCGTCGACGCTGTGCCGCCACAAGATCATCCACACGTCGGAGAAGCCGCACAAGTGTCACGTCTGTGGCAAAGCCTTCAATCGCTCATCCACCCTCAACACCCACGCTCGGATCCACGCCGGGTACAAACCCTTCGTCTGCGAATACTGTGGCAAGGGGTTCCATCAGAAAGGGAACTACAAGAACCACAAGCTTACCCACAGCGGAGAGAAGGCTTACAAGTGTACGATCTGCTCGAAAGCCTTCCATCAGATCTACAACCTCACTTTCCACATGCACACACATAATGATAAGAAACCCTTTACGTGTCAGGTGTGTGGGAAGGGATTCTGTAGGAATTTTGATCTCAAAAAGCACATGCGTAAGCTCCATGAGACCACCATGGGGGATTTAGGAAGTGAAAGGGATTTCCTTCCGAATATGTACCACCATCATCATCATGCTAGGGAACGGGAGTCGTTGCACTTTATCAGCCCTTTCTTGCTGCCTCCACCGCCTCCAGCTCAATCTTCAAGACCCCCTGTCTCCCTCTACGGCAGTGGAAAGTTGTTATGACCGGTGCTTCCATACTAAAATCGATTCAATCTAATCAGTCCTAATTTAATGACAATTTATCAAACTCCAATGGACATTAACAAACTCTATCGAACATTAACGAACTCTATTGAATCCACTAATTCAATGAAAGACAAACAATGCCTAAGTGTTAAGTGTAAGTCGATGGCCGCTTTGTGAATCTGTGTTATAAATTTATATCTAATTCTAAGTCTAAATACATAACCTCTAAGTGAGATTATGGTGTGTACAAAGTCTTAAACGTGCAATACATATAATTATAATGGATAAAACGCTAAATATTGTACAAAACAAAAAACAACTAACATACAAAATATTGAGCTCATGTTTCAGGAACACTTTTGATCTCAAAATGACTCATCCAAAAGAAATGGATGCATTTTTAGGTTAATGAAACATGTACTATATTCGACTATTATTATAGTTAAATAAATGTTATTTGACAGATAATATTGATATTTTTATTTACATTTTTACTTATTCTAACCCTTTTTCTTTTATTTTATATTTTAACAACATGTTTAGGGTATTTTTAGGAATTTAAATTTTTAGGGATTGATGGAACCACATAAAAATGAATACATTGTTGGAATAAAATGTTTTAAAGTAGTTCTATCGTATTATCAGAGGTCGGAAAATTTATTCTTACGAGTTCGAATAGGTTAGCTTAAATTGCACAAAACTATATTAAAAAGAGGTTGGAGCAGTGGTTCTCAAAGTGAGGTTCGAGCTCCTCCAGGGGGGAAGCGGAAATACATGTCTCGTACGAACGTATGAAACATGTAAGTAAATAGAAAGTAAATATCCAGTTTCAAAATGCAATTTTGGACTAATTTTTGGACTAGCACCGATCAGGATGAATGAAACTCACAGGGTATTATTTTGGGTAGATTCTGCGTGTTTTCACAAAATATGGGATCTGTAGTTCGTATAGTTTTCGAGATATAGACACCCAAAGTGGAGACCCGAGGTTTTGAAAAATGTTGAATTTTCAAAACCTCGGGTCTACTTTAACCCCCCGAGTTTCCCCGCGAGTTATTAGATTTTAAAACCGTCCTATTCCAACTAATTTGGTTATCGTTGAATCGATTAAGTCAAAACTTAAGTCGCTACGATTATTAGTTTCCAAGATTTAGACACCCAAAGTGAAGACTTCAACATTTTTCAAAACCTCGGGTCCACTTTAACCCCCACAGTTTCCCCGTGAGTTATTAGATTTTAAAACCGTTCTCCTGTTCCCACTAATTGGGTTATCGCTGAATCGATTAAGAGTAAGCTTAAGTCGCTATGATTACTAGTTTCCGAGATTTGCCCATCTAAAGTTGAGACAACAAAATTTTTGGGGAGGTATAGACATATATAGGTTGTGGAATATTTTTTAAAGGGACCCAGAGGAGGTAAAATAATAAAAGATGAATGTTCTGTTGACTACGCGATTGAAGTGAAGCTGAATATTCTAGTCCGTACAAAATATCGCGTTTGTAGCTCATATAGTTTCCGAGATTTAGACACTCAAAGTGGAGACTTCAACATTTTTCAAAACTTCGTGTCCACTTTAACCCCCACAGATTCCCCGTGAGTTATTAAATTTTAAAACCGCTCCTATTCTAACTAATTGGGTTATCGCTGAATCGATTAAGAGTAAGCTTAAGTCGCTATGATTACTAGTTTCCGAGATTTGCCTATCTAAAGTTGAGACAACAAAATTTTGGGAGGTATAGTCATATTTAGGCTATGGAATATTTTTTAAAGGGACCCACAGGAGGTAAAATAATAAAAGATGAATGTGCTGTTGACTACGCGATTGATGTGAAACGGAATATACTCTAACCCGTACAAAATATGGCGTTTATAGCTCATATAATTTCCGATATTTAGACTCCCAAAATGGAGACTTCAACATTTTTCAAAACTTCGGGTCCACTTTAACTCCCACAGTTTCCCCGTGAGTTATTAGATTTTAAAACCACTTCAATTATGACTAATTTGATTATCGCTGAATCGATTAAGTCTAAACTTAAGTTGCTACGATTATTAGTTTCCGAGATTTAACCATTTAAAATTGAGACAACAAAATTCTATTCTATTCAACAAAAGACTATGAAATATTTTTTAAAGGGACCCACACGAGGTAAAATAATAAAAGATGCATACGCTATTGACTACGCGATTGAAGTGAAGCTGAATATACTCTAGTCCGTAGATTTGTTTCTTTTAGGTTTAGTTAATTTATCCAGTTTTATTGTTGAAACTAATTAAATAATGACATGATGTTTACACAATTCACACAACTTCGAGCCCGACCCGACCGGGCTCGAAGTTGTGTGGGTTTTAAAATTGTTGTATTTTTTATTATAATGTTAATTTTATAATTATTATATATTATATATAGGTATTTGTTACATTA
>JAODAC010043981.1:56166-124781 GCA_027575185.1 Mimaenictus wilsoni | reverse complement strand
GTTTTTTTTTCAAAAGGACCTTTTACCGTTCGGTGTCGGTCGAACAACTATTATATTATATCTTCGATTATATTCTAAAAATATCATAATACATAAAACACATCAAATAGGAAATACCAATAATATTTTATTGAATATCGAAGGGCATCAAACAAGGTAAGACACAATAATATACAAATCGCGATAATCACGAACGTACGCACAAATTGTTACTGGTTTGCTAAAACGATATTGAAATTTACTACAAACTATATTAGTGACAATAACAAATATTTGGCACATATTTTCATAATAACTGAATTTCCGCGTTAACAAATTATTTAAACTTATTTTAAAAACCTCGGTATAATAGGGCGTAGACATAACTAAAAAAAATATCAATGCGGCTAGACTTGAAATTCGCGCATTGATAAGACGGATTTACGAAAAGCGCAAATCCATAAGGTAGTTGCACGTAGTGCAAATAATACCGACGTAGGTGTTCGTCAGAATGATAACGAATGGTCTTGTTTACGTTTGAATTGAAAAACACACCTTGCTTGTGTATATAAACTTTTCGATAAAATCGTGTTGATAAAATGGCTTTATTTCCAGATTACGGCGATTTCAATGTAATTAGTAATCAATTCAAAATAATTTCGCATTATTAACACACATAATCAAATTTGACTGTAGTAATTTTTACATAATTTCTCACGTTATTATTTAATTTTAATAAATTACTAACATTAAACTTGTAACTACATAATTTTTACATAATCGCCTTAATCTCGAATCGTCTTCATAATAAATTATTATGCGAATAGAAAGCTCCGAATACGCCGGCGATAATTTGGCAACACGTTGCTTATTTTTTCTCCTTTTTAAAATTACGACCAGACAGCGCATTAGACGTTATAAACGACAACGTAGTTCTGCAATAACAACATCAAAGGTGGTTTTGTTGATATTTTTTATTAGATAGTTATTTATTTTGGATTGTTAATGTTAATTCATAAATAGTCCTCAATCGTACGACATACTCGGATGACTCGTGTATCGAGACACAAAAAATGGAACAAACAGCTGCGCAAAAAGGCTGAAAAATAAAAATCAACCAACTATTAATATTAAAATGTATTGTCACATTCAAATTAGAATAACAACTACTTAATGCATAGTTAATTGCTTGGCGACATGTTAATCGATATGAATATTAATACTTTTGCTTGATTAGCATCGGGCAAAATTAAGTACCAATTATTTTCTGTTAGAGACTGTTACCTAACTTTTGCATTTATTCCGGCGTCCATGATTCACAAACTTTATCAATGTCTTTATCATGCTGTTCAAGTTGGCAAATATCCGGTGCAATAATCGACATTGATTTTGGAGATGGGGTTTTCACAGGTTTGGCTACATTTTGAGTAGTTTCGATACAGGAACATTTAAGTGAATATAATTAGGATTAATGTTATTTATGTCTATAAAGTCGTTTGAAGTACTAGGCTTGTCGGGACTTCGTAAAGTTGTAATATTATGGTTTACATAAGTTCCTCTTACATAATATAAAACGTGTTTGAATAATATACATTTGCGAATTATATTATTTTATGAATAATAGGTTAAACAACCGTAATTTATACCAATAATGTAGATATTGTTCTCGCTCAAGTCTATCTTATCTTATTCAATATAACCTAAACTAACATAATTTTATTAAAACATTTCGTAGGAAGTTGCGTGTTTATATAATTCAAATAATTTGGGTATGTAAAGGTAGGAACCACTTAATATAATTTACAACTCGATAAATTAAAAAAGGCAGGAGCGATGATAAAAATCAGCGCTATGCTTCAAAGTATAAATAACAGTTGCATTTGTCGTTGAAATCTTGCCAAAGTGAGTACTGTTCCCATTCGCTGCCAAAAATTGCAGCTCTCCATCTTATCGACCACATCTCCTAACATCACAAATTCAACAAATGATGAAAACAACACATTCATCATGGTTTGACGATACATGCATTCAGCATATCTTCGCAACGCAACATATTTTGTCTTGTAATGTTATTCATATATGAAAAAATATGCAACAATTTCAGAATGGAAAAAATGCCAGGTATTGTTGCGTGCGTGTTTCTTTTGATTGGAAGGGTTGATGCGGAATGAAGCACGGCACAAGAGCGTAATGTGCGATATATAATATGCAATTATGCATGGAAGTGGGCAAGATGGGAGCGACGCCACGGTATTAATAGCGCGAAGGACGCTGCTTGACATTGGGACTATCTTGTGTGTACGGAACGGTACCCTGAATTTGTTGTGCTCTGGTTATTTCCGGACTTAGCCAACAACAACACGCGCACACGACAACCGCATTGCACTGGCATAAGCATCGCGTATGTCGGTTACACCTTTGGGTGCGTGCGCTCTCCAGATCTGATTTGCGACGTTTATTTATAGGTGTGTGATTTGCACCAACGGGATTGTGGGCCATGAAGTAAGTAAACAGCACGACAGGATTACGCACAATGTCATTTAGCATAGAGGTATTAAAATTTTACTAGTTCAATATCAATAACAACAAGAAACCTTACGTTTAACATTTTACATAGAAACAGAATGAGGGTAAACAGAATGTTAATGCAAATGTGCAAAAAAGTTAGAAATGAAGATGAAGCAAAAATTTAAAAACATCCTGAGAATATAAACTGGCTTAGCTTAGTAGTTGGGTGTGACTTCGAAGGACTAACTCATTGTATCCATTTTACCAGGAACTTGGTAGGTGTGGCCTCGCACGTTCCACAGAAACGGTCCTACAAACGTTTTCACTTCCTCGTTGATATACTGTGGAGGCTTCATGAGTAAGTTCCTATTTAGATCCTCGAACAACTGTTTGAAAATAATGATTTATGCCTTTGAACTCACCAAATTTTCATTTCATTTTGTTCATTTTGTTCACACTCGCCACGTATGGTCGGACGGCTAAAGTCTGCGAAAAATTGGATTCAGAACAATTCAGCACAATGGTGGTCTTGAATTTCGTTGGGGCTAATAACAGAGTAGTTGATCTACATAAAATAACTCATGGTCCTGAAGTTCCAAAAGATGTAGACCTGAGAAAGTGATCTGCAGCGAAAATAATCAGTCATATGTAATGATGACATTTTGCACCCACTTAATTATAGTTACACGTCTAATAATAATACATGTTCGGTAATTTAAGTGTCCCTGCGTAAGTCGCAATCTCCAACTATTCACAAAAATGCTTCCAAGTTTAATCTAGAGGCTTACAATGTTACAATGTTATTACACGCGAATTTCATACATAATCATACATAACCTCTATTTTTCACAAAACGGTGAAATTAATCAAAAATACCGTAGAAATATTACTTCCTTATAATGAAAATACCCCTTATTTGTGCATACATACTACAACATTCACGTTTAATAAAATTAGAAATAAGGGCGTTAAAACTTGATCCGGGTTGTTTGATAATCATCCCCGGGATTAGGTCAAATAATGTTTCTAGTTTTGAACGAAAAGTTAAAAAAGGGACATTCTCAAAACAAACAAAAAAGCATGCGTTACGTAATTTTGGCACACGCTGCGTAACAATGGCAGGCAAGTGCGTACCGTGCGGATGTTATGCGGTTTCGTTGTCCATGTAACGCCGTTAATTTCTTACCGCACATTTTACTTACGTTTACATTTGTAGCACTCAAAATGTCGAACGTTCCAACGCGCTGGGTCCAGGAGAGCACTGCCACAACAATAAGCCTGATGGGAAAGTAAATGTGCTATTATTAAACAACAGACAACAATAATGCAATAACAAAAAAAGCGATGTTTCCGCATCCGAAGCGGGTTGAAATCAGATAAATGTGTTTCGCTAATATTTTATGTGAGATATATTCAGCCATTGTTTAACATATTTTTATGTTCTTCTTTGTATAAATTAACATTTTAGTAGGATTACTATACAAAAAGCCTTGACTTTAGTTTGACTTTATCCTGATTTCATTAATAGCAAGGAATATCTAGGATTATGTTTTGATTAGATCAGGAATAATTCGATACCAAAATCCAATGTATTTTAAAACAGAAATATCCAAAGTTTGACATTTATATAACAATAGTTGAACATGTTGTCGGTAACATTTATGGTGGATGCGCCTGGAAACACCGTATTGCGAATCAGTTGCTACGATTCCGTGATTCCGAGCGATCGTGTAGTTGCGATTAGTACGGTGCGTTCACTCACTCACTCCGTCGAAAAGTGAAAATAATAGAAAATATGCTCTCTTATATAACGGCCGAGTGCCATACGGCATCGTGGCAGCGGCGACGACTGTATGGATCTGCTCGACGAATGTGTGCCAAGGTAAGTTGGCAAGTAGACGACGAGAGTGGAAGCACACGCAGCGGTGTTCGCCGCCAGCAGCATGGCTTTGTCCCCGTGAGTTCGCACCGTTCGCGCTCCTTCTTCATTTCGCGCGAGCGTGCAGCTCCAGCCGGCCGACTCTGCAGAACTGGATGATTAAACTTCTTCGGATTACATAACCACTCGCTCGGCGATGGCATAGCTGTGGAGTGTAAACGCCGCTATATGCGGGAAAAATACGTTCTCGTAGGTTTCGCATTAAAACGTATTATGTGATTATTAATAAATTATTCGCATTTAAATTATGTACATACTTTTGATATCTTTAAATTATGCTTTTTTTCAATTAAAAATATTTTTTCCTAATTTACGATAATAGAAACTTTATAGTTATTCGTTTAGAGAGCATCCTTTGGAAACTAGTAATTCATTTTTTGCAAAACTATTTTTATCAAATGTACTGATAAAGATACATTGTGAACACTTTGCATCCGCTGAATTCTTTTGAGCTTTACACGTGGTACAGTGTCATATGGTGCCTTAAGGTTAAAAAACTTCATACATCTGTTCGTTATGTGACACAACATGCTCTACTATTCTCGCCAGTCCTTTGCTTCTCTTCTTCTCTGAAGGCCTCTTTGTGATTCAGGTAAGAAACTTTTAGATTACACAAGCCTCACGGTTGCTATAAGCATGTTAGTCTTGCAGATCGCGCCCATTATCGTGACCCCTCAGGATAATTATTCCTACCTCATTCACTAGGATCACTACCATCCATGCTGGAATTGCTTATTATGTCTATCACATTTTTTACCCCTGCAAAGCATTTTGCCTTCGTAATACTTAACCTTATCCTCAGATCTTCCTGTTCCCTTATGGCTCTATCTGACTTACATTCCCTAGCGCGTTCCCTAAATATAATCTCTCTTCTTACCCTCGTATGGCCAAAATCTATGTATTTACTAAGTTAATTGTTCGACGCCTATAAATTGTAATCTAACACTGATTGTTGTTTATTGTTTCAAAGGAAAGCACTAAGCAGGATAGGGTCACGTTATATATTAATTTCTAACTCGTTTTGTTAGAAAATTAGAGACTGACCCGCAAGTGGACATCCCGTTATAATATTACGACTATCAAGCTGTCACTTCAAAGATTATAATTATGAAGAAAATATATAAATAGTATTAACATTTTATAGGGGGAACAAGCTATATAATTGTGTTGAAAACGTGTGCAATAATTAAAGAAGTTTGTGAAATGCTATTCAAATAAACTATAACTGGAAAATAGAACCCCCATTCAGACATGGTTTCACCAAATATCCTGACTGAGTGCCCCTCTTCAAAAATAACCTATTGCCTAACCAGTTACGAAAGGTATGCAACTTTTCGAAAAATCCTTAATTCTGTCCTGTAAGGGTTAAAACAGGTGCCCGGAGAAGGGCACCAAAAGATACAAACAAATTAGAGATAGGAATCGGGAGATATAGGAGATATAACTCTGACGAAGGACTTTTCAGAAATTGTACAGATGAATCATCATATATATTTCTAATAGCTTTTAATATATTTAATTAAATTAAACATATATTGTGTAATCATGTGCATATGGCTGAAATCATGTATGTAATCATAAATGTGTTATAGAAAAATTATTGAAATGTCTTCAATAATTTTGGATTAAAAAATGGCCCTACAAAATAACTCATCCAAACAATGAAAAAAATCATCCAGATCAAGTTGATTATCTAACACTTTGGATAACATACACCTCATTCAATCTTTTTTTCCCTCCATGGAGGCACTAGCTATATATCTGCGCTAACTTGTTTGTAAGCTCGCAGTTGCGAATGCTTGAATGTTTTCTTGTTATTTTGTTTTTTGTTTATCACGCGCCGCCTCGCAATTCACTGAATTTTATATGCGCACTACCACCAACTAACATTCGCCAACTATACACATTGCACATACACATACTCCCCGTTATCATAAAAACGCAAATAATACAAACAAAAATACAACTACAGCCAAATATAATAATTCTATAAATTGTGCAGCTAATATCATCGATATCATCGATGCATTTATAGATTAGATTAAATGTGCATTACATTTAATCACTTGATTAAAACATTCAGCTAATTATTTAATTAGTTTTCTAGGTATAGATTGACATCGATATTAATCAGATATGAGTCGTTTTTGCGTAGATAGTATAATTGTATCAAGAAGCCGAGGGCAGTGAAGTGTTTCAGATTTCGTATTTCGAATGAGTTGGAAATTGTACTTGAATCTGGTGCTCTCGATTCGAGCGCAAATCCGCACTGTGAAACATGCACATATTGAAAATAAATGTGCACTGCGTTTGACCTATATATCAGCTAACTTCCTGCATCTAGTTCTCTCAGAAGGCTAAAGCATGAAGTTTACTAGGCTGTGCCTGTTTATTATCTGTACTCTATGAGAACAAAGATTAGTTTTTACCTGTTTTGTAGAAATATCTTAAGGATCCTCATCTTTCATCTATTGTCTGTGACACAAATTGAAAAACGAGCAAACAAAATTTTGTTAAACATTTTATTTGCGATACATGATTCTACATACAAGATTTAAAATAATATATGAAGTTTCGGTGTATTGTCCGAAACATATCCAGCGAATGTGTGGAGCCACTGGC
The DNA here is from genome assembly GCA_027575185.1 of Mimaenictus wilsoni. Lineage (NCBI taxonomy): Eukaryota > Metazoa > Arthropoda > Insecta > Coleoptera > Staphylinidae > Mimaenictus > Mimaenictus wilsoni. Next base: position 117,733 of record JAODAC010043981.1, on the reverse strand, counting down.
AACTCAGCATCATCGAACGTAAAAAATGCACACACGCGGGAGAGAGTTTTACCTTGCATTACCTTGACGGTCGCTGACCTTTTTTTGTAAAATGCGCGTGTGTTTACAGCTGCCACACATATACGTACACGGGAAGTGTATCCATGTGTAATTGTATGCGTGTGATATAAAGCCTAATATAATGCATCTGTTTGAAGCGCTGGCTCTCCGTATCAAAGCAGTCGAATTCCACCAGGTTCATTATGTCAGGTATACCAACAACAAAAACGCTAGTAACAAAAACCTCGAAATTTATAAAACGATTTAAAAGCGTACTTATAAGCTAAAATGTTAAAAGAAGATTTCGTTAATAAGATCATGTTAAAGCTTGAAAAAAAAAACATTTAAACATAAAATAAACTTAGAACTGGAAATAGAAAACTTTCTTTTTGTGTATTTGTTCATTTTTTTAGGTTAACTGCACTAGTTTTACTTAAAGTAACTAAATTTTATCGTTGGGCATATATCTTGTTTTCTAGAGGTAATGTTTTAGGGAAAAGTTGATATAAATTCTTTATTTTCTATGAATTTATACTCACTGAAACTGGATATGAAAATATCATTCAATTTGGAATACCATTAATCAAGTGAATAAAATTGAAATGTTAGAAATGCTGATTAATAAAATGATGCACATCTTCCAAATTCCTAGATTCCGTGATGAAATTAATTCATTACAAAGATTTGTGCAAACTTCATTTAATGTTTGGTAATTTCTGCGTCGAATTTACATATTAAACTGCTACATGATCTTTTATCGCACGTGGCAAAATTACCCACAAAAATAAATGTTAAATATAGCAGTAGAAAATGTAGCCTATAGTCGGCTGATAGTTGATAACTGAAGTGTGTGACTGTGCGAGATCAAGAGTTCAAGAATAAACAGAAAACGTGTGTACACACTCGGTGCGTGGCGAGAAGTGCGTGTCAAATAAATACAAACACATTCATACCAAAGGCGTTATCAATTTTTCTCCACTAGCGGCTTCAACGCTGTTGACATGATGCGTATTTAAGCAATTACTACGAGCACATGAGTAGAGATTTTTACGCACGCTGATGCTCATCGCCATCGTACGTTACTACCAGAATTTCGTTTATTCATTCCGGTCTAATCAGTTTGTTGATGTTTGATTTTTGCCCGAAATGCCATCGGTTTGGAAAGACCGCGTGTAAATTTCTCCCATGATGAGTTTGCACGTGCTTTCAAAAGCCGGAAGTTAAGGACCTTAAAACCCACCCATGTTTCTGACTTTCCTCATCTTATCAACACGTTTATAAATCCGTTTAAATTCCAATCTGGGAGGCTTTAATGAATGACGCGTAATTTTTTGCTTGCTTTTAGTTTTCTTGCGAGTATATTAGATTAAGAATTATGTTATTTTCGATTGAATAGATTTGATGGCAAAAACACAACGATGTTAAACTTTGACCCTCGTGACGTCCTTTTGGTGTTGTTCGTATTGTGATATGAGCAATAAGAACGTCATCGATAATAACAATCATCGCTTTTATTTATTTCGCTACTGTTTTAACGTATGATGTTTTTTTAACAATATTAAAGCAGTGGTATTGCGAATTATATTATTGTCAATTATTGTTTTGTTGTTTTATTTTAGTGCCTGTTATCAGTAATATCGAATTAATTAAATTTAATTATTATATATTCTTTTTATTCACAATGGAAACTTTTTTTTAAGAATTTTAAACTTGGTTAATCAACATGTTTTCGAATTTAGTAAAAAATATTTCCTGTACTATTATATGAAGAATTTTTTAAACACATTGGCAATAAAGTCGTTCGAAAAGGAAGCAAAAGTACAAACAATTAAAACTGCCAATAACCAATAAATAAGGTATGACACTTTAAGGACTCTTGTCTGAAACAAAATAAAAAGAATCTAAGTGCATAAAACTTTCTAGCAACTTGTTGCGTTTTCAACCTTCCTGATAATGGCCAATAACACGGAATTCTATTATCTACGCATATGTATTTTTCAGCACGTAGTTTCCGTTTAAATCGCTAGTAGGAGAAACCTCTATGCGAGTGCGGTTAGGCTAGAGTGGCGTAGACATGTCCAGGGTATGTAATTCGCCTTGGCGCAAGATTAAAATAAGAATGTTCACTAAAAATAAGATAAAAAAACAACTCGACGACACGTGGATAACCTAGAATCTAGTGAAAGTGGCCCAGCGCTGCCCCCACTCAACGGCGGCCGCGGTGGCATCGCCTCCAAAACGTCTCGAAAACACCGCCACAACTCCGGGCGCCCGAAAAGCTCCTCGCAGCGCACGCACATCGCTTTCGTTGCAGTTCGTGCGTGCGCAGCTAGAGTCCATTGCTCCGCCATAGGAAAAACTCGTTTTTTTCTAATCTAGCGACGTGCAGGTTTTTCGGACAGTGGCCTTTTTTCCCTCAAACGAAATGATCTTGATCTTGTTTTGTCATGACATGAGCGGATAATATGCGAGTTACTGGAAACTGTATACATTCTGAGATAGAGATTACTTAGTAGCAGTCGCTAGAAACAAGCTCATCGAACCTGATCCCTACTATACTGAAGAGGATGAAGTTGGGTAGAAGGTATAACTTTTTTCAGTAAAACTGGATTTAGTTAAAATGAAGATTAACCACATCTAATTGCAATCTTAAGTAAACTTAAACCTCTAACGTGTTTCATTATATTCTAATGTCCCTTAACCTAAATATTTACCTGGTTGCAATTGTATAACTTAAAATGGAAGCTTATTTTTACTCAATTATTTTGTTTGGGCACTAGCATCTGTGGGTGTTCTGTTATGTAAATCTGATAACTAACATATCTTCATAAGCATCTAATTATTAAAACTTTATTAATATTATTTAAAATATGCATTAAATTAACATTTAAAAAGCACAAAGATATGATCTAAATGAAACGCTTTATAAAAGTTGATTCAAAATTAAATACGTAATAATGAGACGATTAATTAAATAACCACCAATAAAACTGATTGTGACATTAACATAGTTGATCATAATCACAATTAATTGGCACCCGTTGTCGAGTAATTAAATAATATCAGAAATATCCTAGATATGACGACGATACGCACGGGCCTAATCTAACAACGGCTGACGGGGCATGATAGCCGTAGCCGAATGGAAATTGGATGGAACGTAAATATTGTACACTTTCTAGATGTAACCGAAACCAGGTCATCAAACGAAAGTGAAAACATACGCCATTCGCAGCGAGCACGGCGCGCATAGCCCCCGAACATCGGGCGCGCGAAACAAACCGCACGACAGCGCATAAATATGCATGCAACCCGATGTTTGTGGCGTGTGGGTAAATGCATCAAAGTGCCATTATATGCAATCCACCTCATTGGCATAGGTGTTGATGATTTGATAAAATAAAAGCGGATGCGCGTGTTGATTCAGGACCCACCCAGAATTCACACTTCGCATGTAGCGTTAATAGTTTGAACGTTTATCTTATCGCTTAATCTATTAATCAATGTTATAAATTGGTTTCATTTTAGTGTTGACAAATATTCAAAATTTAAAAACATATATCATACGATAAATTAGGATAATAATAAATAGAAACGATAATATTAATGCTTATTGAGCAAGTGGGGCAAATTGTAAACAAATATTACGATCAACAACTGGTAATAATTAAACAAATTCCGGTTAGAATTTTAACTGATTTTGTCAAGTTCTTGATAGAAATGTTGACCATAGACATTTCCATCAAATGAGGACTTCTTTTAATTAAGGTGGCTGCTTAAATCCCTAAGTAGGAGGTGAGATGTCTCATAATTTCTGTTGCACCAGTGATAACATGGGTCTTTGATGTTACCATATCGATGGTCCGGCGACACATAAAAGAAAAGGTGGGGGGCTCTTACGCCCATCACCTGGAATCTCGAAATTGCGTTTTAGGAGCCTTTTTCGCAAAAAATTACTGGTTTTCAGAAAAGTCATTTTTTCCCTCCTCTCCTTAAAATTCTAGTGGCATCCATGGATTGAGATGTTTTTTTTTTTAATTTTGCCGCATCCAGTAACTAACTAGTGTGATCAGGAGATCTTTCTGCGTGGCTCTTTGACGTAGATCTTCTATCTGATCAAATGCTCTTGCCAGTCTTAATCTGTTGGGACTTTATGTTCAAGAACATTCAAGAACAAACACAAAACTCGTAAGACAAGTAGCACAATTTGTCTGGCGCGGTAATAGTTTTGTAATAATGATGGATGCTAAAAATTTACATGAATTAGAAGCGTTTACATAACCAGCGGGAGAAGTAGAGCATGCGCAGCAGTGCGACTGGCACAGTCATCGGCAACGTAGCGTGGAAGCGAACCCGGCGTTTTTTTTGCGCGGTTGTGTATTCCTACAACAATGCCGTGACGAAGAGCGGTATCGCCGCGCAAAAGACAGGAAAAAGTGAAGCCCGCTTTACCATTGCGCCGCGTTGCTCTTTAATTTGCCCGAAAACGTTATTATGGCCGGCCCGCCGTTGAATAATGCCGCACACAAAAATTACGAATTGTACGTAGTATTTTAATTCGCGGCGTAATCGATTATGTCATAGCTGTTTTACTTGTCTACTATGCTACGCCGTAATAACGCACCTATTTCTTTAAGCTGATGCTTATATTATATAAATTTTTATAAGCGCTTGTAATTACGGCAATCAAATAGTTCTTAACTTTAATCTGTGTTTAGAAAGACTTCCTTCTTGTGTAAGACTTTAGAATTGTTCTTTTATTAGAGGTAGCCTGATTGTAGAGACTAATTTCTAGTTGATATAGTATTATTGTTAATGGTATTATAAACTTTAATTTAAAATATCAATACCATGGAAATATAGTTGGAATTCCTCACTTTGTCCTGTTTTATGTAGTAGGATCATACTTTTATTTTATATCCTTAGATCTCTAGATTAATCCCAAGATTAATTCGTTGATTATAGTCCAGAATGAAAAAAGGACATAAGTTCGATAGAATGGTATTAAACCCTTATAATTTGATACCAAATTAAACATATATTAAGATATATAATACTTTTGATATTAAATCTAGTAAACGTCCCCTTCAAGATTAACTCCTAGAAAGAGGTTCGAACTCGGGAATACAATAGATTATAACCAATTCTATAACATCTAAGGCACACATAAATGAAATGAAAGTAAAAGTAATTGAAATGAAGAGAAAAAATACCCTGTGCTTGCCTTCAATCAGAGTATCCAACGTTTTTTATCGATATTTTTTACGAGCGCCAAGCAATGTAATGCCCCGCTAATGTAATCGAAAGTATAACGCCTCCTTTATTAATAAATGTCGATCAGCGCGAGCGCGTCACGGTTCGCAAGCCATCTAGTCTTCAAAGAGACGCGCGGTGGTGCGACCGTTTTTTCGGCCGACAAATAGTCGCATGTACTTAGCGCACGCTGAATACTTTTACTCCGCGACTGCCATGCGCGGCTGATCGCGCGAGGAAAACAGCAACGGGGCCCGAATAGAAAACACATACGTTGGCGTTCAATAAGGACAAGCCGCAAGCAACGCCATATAGCTGCCGAAGATTGTTCTCGCAAGGAAAACGTGGACAACGAATGCATTGCGAGCGCGATTGAGCCTCACGATGACGGCGACGGGCACATTTAGCAAATGAAGTGTGAAGCTTTTGCCTGTCAGACGATGTCGAGCTGGTTTACGCGCAGAAATGTTACCGTTATTGAGTATTTTATTGTTGATCCGATTACGTCATTGATAACTACATAACGTTTATTTTCAGCCCTCTTGAAAATAAAAGTAAATGGTAAACTTTTATTGGTGTTAACAAATTGCTACAATATCATCTCATTATCGTCTTATAAAGGGTAGTAATCATCAGTCCGTAGTGGAGGTCCATATAATTTTCGGTAGTAGGATGATTGAAGTGATCTTGGGAAAGATAAATACCCGTATCGTTCAGACAATCTATTACAGTGAAACCTACCTTATATGCAAAGTCACGGGACCAAACTTTTTGGTTGTAGACAGTTTGCGATAAAATCCTCTTCGCCATATATGGCGAAGCCTATGATTTGGCTTACAAAATATTCCGTCATAAATAAAAATGTCATTCCGTTTCGGCGGACGGTCCCTTATACTAACGAAGCTGAAATTTTTCCGCTTTAGACAGGATTCTGTACGCTATAAGTTCCGCATACGGCACTGTTCTATATTTGCGCAGAGAATATAGGCAAGACCACTATCCTTCCTATCAAGAACACTATCCTTCGGTAATCCTAGATGATCCCACTTGTTTTGTCGCTCCCCAAAAAACACATCTGTTCATTCTCCTGTGAATCGTCGAAGGAGAAGGGCAGGAAACCTTCTCCTTCGATTCACATCACTCCCTCGATACTAGTTTTTCGGGTCCACCCGACAGCTCGTTGGATACAATGCCAATACAGTTAACTACCTATCTACCCTATTTATCTTCCTATCTATAATTTTCTGTAAGTAAAACTATTTGAAATTAGAACTTAACATAACCTAATCCAAGATAAGCTACATAAAAAATCCATCAATATCCAGTGTCATTTCTGATTGAGAGTTATACAACAATACAATAAAACTTTTCCTACAAATTACTAAACAAACAATAGTCAAAATTACAGTCGAAAATGTAGCTTAGAAATTCGCGAGATAAAGCACAGGTAAGCTGTGCAGCATTGTGTAGTTCCTAAAAATAGTCGCAAAACAAACAGTTTGCCCGTACAAGCGTATATAAATTCGCCTGTAGCTCGTCAAAACAAAGGCTAACTTTCAAATTATATGGACTTTATGCGAGAAGCTAGACACTTTTTTACACAATGCGCACACTATCGCAGATTGTATGAGCCCGATGTACGTATGGCGGTTTATACGCATGAGTATCGCGAGTGATACAAATTCTACCGAATACGCGCATAAATACATTGTATTAGTTTGGTGTGTGGCGTGGCAACTAAGCGCGTTCGCCGTTCAGCAATCTCGCGCCTACCGCACAGGACCTCGCGCAAACGCGCATTTGTTAGGATAGGGCAGTTTTGCAGGTTTTCATGCAAACACACACAAATGCGCGAATATCTGTGCGCGCTAATAAATTGGCAGCTGACCAATCGACGTACATGTTTTAACGCGAGATTTCTGACAATACCATCTCGCTTGCGCGCCGCGCTACCTCATCAGCGCAATTGTTTATTTTTACAATAAACACGTATTTTTCGTTTAAAACGAATAAAAAAATAAATAATAAATTATACGACTTTCGGAGACGTGACAAGCGCATACATCATAGACGTAGACAGTAGACAGCAGACTTAATGATTGGTCTGTGGCATTTTCTTTTGATTTTTTCGTTTTTTATAGCAGTTTAAATTCGACTTAAATTAGTCCTCAAAGAACGTAAATTAAAAACACGTTACTTGAGTGAAGTTTTTCCCCTCGTTGGACTCGGAAAATTTTTGCGATATATTTTTCGGGCGAGCTTTTAACGCTTATGCGACACATACACGCACGGCAGACGGAATAATTTTAGCGATTAATTTTTGTATTTTCGTAATTTTTACGATAAAGGTATAAACTGCCAGACGATAAAGCGTTATCCTTGACATTCATGTATCTATGGAAGGTTATTTCGTGTATATGTGTGCTTAAAACCTGCACTGTGTAAACACGCCGCGAGACTTTATAACAAAAAAAGCCAACGACGCCGACGACCGACCGACACGTCTATCTCAAATTAAATTTTTATATCGTCGCGGCGAAACGATGCAAATACTTTTTTAATTACCAATTTCCACGATGTTAGTAGCGTCGGCAGCTATTAAGCTATGTGAAATTGCTTCTGTTTTTTTGCTAGATATTTGCATTCACTATGATTGATTTGGACTGATGACTGAGAATAGTATAAATAGCGATGGAATTCGATAAGAATTTCATAATATTTCATTCATAAAATGCTTTCTTTCAACGAAAATACTTTCTGCCAAAAGTCGTATTAATGTTAACCTCAAAACCTTAAAAATTCATTTTTGGATGCATTAATGTATACAACCAAATTTATCGCCGGTTTACTCAATACCTAGTAATATAATTTTATAATTATGCTTATTTAGATGAAAAAATGGCGAAAGCGTGTTTCGTATTCGTGTACAGAGTGTTAATTAGTATTTCTCCTAGCAATTAAAAAAAGTGGTGCAAAATTGAAATTCTTTCGTCATTTATTGTCAACAAATACAGACGAGTAATCCTTTAATTATGATTTCAGGTAATTAACTCATTAATATCATAAAAATTAAAAATGTTATAACTTTTTTAATTAGTCAAATTAGTCAAAATGTTAACTTTTTGTGAAAATTGTAATTTTGAAAACCCTCTAAACCTTGAAATAATTTAATGAAAATGTTTCGCTGGAAAACCGGGCGTATATGGTAGAGATTTGACTCTAATCATATCTAATTACTGAGGATCTTGTTTGATATATGAAAAATCCTGATATACGACAAATCATCTACTTATTGTTATCAGGAGAAAAAGCACGCTTTCCAAGCTGTTTAGATCAGGTAGAGATTGACGAAGAAATTAATTTAAATCAATATGAAGGTAGATGAAGCAAATCACATGAAAGAATATAATGTAATAAATATAATTAATATTTTATCTCCTCCTATGAACTGTGAAAATTAAACACAGACAGGATAATCCCTTTAATTAACTTAATTCATACGTAATCCTTCAATATTTGACCGAATTGTTATTATTACGAACAAAAATGAATCATAAAAAATTCTAATCATTGAAAAAATATTGACTAAATATTAGAAATCACTTGTGATTAAAATGTCAAAAACGTAAAATGATGTTCTTGAGTCTTGACTGCACTATGTCTATTTAACCTCCATGCCTGCTTGCCTACATTTGCTCTTATATAACGCTGTTTCAACTTGTCACACTAGCGGCAGATAAACAACGTCCAAATGGTCATCTATTCGAAGATTTATCACTTCATTAATTAAATTCTGACTGCCTACAGACGCAATATGCAATTTGCGACATTCACAGCTTCTTCTGGGGATTGGCAGCCATCCTGAAGAGTGATCGAACGAGCGGCAGTATTCCAACGCCAATAGAGAGGGAGCGTTGCTGTGGATGGAAGAAGTAGTGAAGTAGGTATGTAGCATAATAGAGTACGGATTTTATCTGCGTTTGTGCCGAGTGCGCTGGTCGTACTTTCGATTTTCGCACACATTTAATGATGTCTAGCCTAACCTACTTATACACTTATTTTTTATTACAACTTTCCCTTTCTGTTTGCCGAGCCAGAGTGAGCGCCAACTGAGGCTTGTTGCCGGTCGAGCACGGCGCCGTACTTTCGACGAAGACGCTTGAAACTTGTGGATGTTGTGACTTAATACGTAAATTATTACTGTTTAGCTGTTAAGTGTTAACTGAGATTTAATAAATTACTATGCTTTTTGTTTGCATATACATTGATTTAACTGATGTCATACGTTGTAAATCAATTTTTATTGATAATCATTTTTATCTGTCGTAATGGTCTTAATGATAATTCTAAGGTTTTAGAAAAGACAAAGTTGGAATATGATGGGTATGGACTATATATTACATTACCATAGGTACATTACTAAGCAGTAAAGTTACTATCCATATACCCGTTTTACCACCATAGGTTTTAATTTTTGATTTGACGAAAATCTGAAGAGAAACAAAATTAAATTAAATCAGTATATTTCCGGAGCATTTAACTTTGCACTGGTATTTATGCATATTACATTATAAAACTTGGCAAAGTATGATGTGTGACAATTGTATTTAAATACTACCTTCCTTACCGAAATCAAACAATAACGCATAGTACACAGGTCAATTAAGCCTATCTTTACGTACGGCTCTCTTCACGCCTTTTAGGCTAGGCATCGTGCATGGTTCGTAAAGAGCCGAAAATGTACAGCACATGTTTGATCGATATTTTGTATATAGAAGTGTAAAGTAGTTTTGTATAAAGGACAGTACAGACGGGACAACGTTAATTATAAAGTTGGCCATGGCACCTTCACAAATGCATGGCGCCTTGCGTAAAGAGATAAAAGCGCGCGCCGCCTGTATACGCGGAAGAGCGGATAACCAAAGGGTCGTAGTTTAACCAGTATAATCAGCTGTCTATGAAAACTCTGAAGAAGCATATATTTTTACCTAATATGAATCGATTCATGCATGTTACAGTAGCCTATCATGAAACACAATTTCGGATAATTTTAACATGATTCTTCGACAGAAGCAATCGAAATAATAATAAAAGTCGTAATATAAATATCATAGAATGAGTGTTATCTAATACATTATAAAATAGCCGTGTTTTCTTAACACCTTGGTCAGATTTTGCAATCGATTATAAAAGTGCATGTGCACAAACAGCCCAACCGTTATCGCACATTTTTCACAATTATCATCGCTTTTCTGCAGTACATCTCGATTGAACCAATATTTGCGCAGTGTGCCGGCGCAAACAATGTGTGCGCGGATTCTTTCTTCACCGCTTGCAAAATGGTGCAAATGCCTCGCGGGGGCCGCTCTCTGCAAATACTCAATCATTTGCACTATGCCATTATCGTTTATTCACCCGGGGTGTATTCACCTCATCGTCCATAATCACAATATGTCTGTTATTGTGTGCTGCTTGTGGCACAACTTATTTTTTATTTTAATTGTGTTATAATAGTTTGTGTAATGAATTGTCTCCGAGATGAAATTCCGTTCATGTAGCAAGTGTAAATTGTTGATAATTATATTGCACTTGTTTAACTATTTTCATATAAACGAGTAATTCTTAAATATTATCATAATATATCTTACGTAATATTGGTAATAGTTTGTAATAAGTTCATAAAACGTAAAATAGGCTATTTAAAACTTGGTTACAATTAGATTAAAGTAAACTCATAAGAGCAAATAAAAGTTACAAAAATAACGATATTGATCGCTATATTCATATAGCCCTAAGGCCTTTTATAAGAATTATAATAAAGTAAAGTAATTTATTGTGGTTAATACATTTAATTGTTATACAGTCACTGGCACACATTTGTATCATACGCACAAGTGGTTATTGTTTCGTGTTACCTGTTAGAATTCAGCGGTGTAATAGTAATAGCACGAATAAGCAGCGCATTTACCTGAGTATTGCCGCCGCGTGCGCATGTGTTTCTTTTGTATTTTACGCTCTGATAACTTGTATCATGCAATAATCTTACAGGATCGAACTTGGCGGCAAGCAAAACGTACGGCAAGAGAGGCGTAGAACTCCACGAAACGCGACTGGAGAACATGAAAATTACGGTTGAACCTGTGTAGAGTAAACAAAGTAGCGTTTTTGGTTTGTTTTTAGGTGCGCTATTGAGTTAGACATTCTAATTGGTTTTAAATTGTGCAATTTCGGTTAATTAGCGAAGAGTAGGTATATGGATCGGAAACTGACCAGTCACAAACTCACACTCAAAGGGAAATAATTAATTTTAAATTGTCGCACATGGCGGTTACTTAAGTTTTGGTTCGTTGTTTTTTAAATTACATTAATTACATAACTTACAATAAATCCACTTTGAATCTTGGCTTGAGAGAAATTGGTGTGAACCAGTAAATTTGCACAAAATTTATTCCAATTAAGTTATGACACTCCGGATCGGAAGCAGGACATTATATCAGAAGATCAGAAATGGTTAAACTGTAAATATTTGTTTCAACGAAAAATTAGCAAATACAATTTATCATCTAAAAACTACATAAATATCATGATGACCAATCTGCCCATAAAAGAACCAATAAAGGATATGGCATTAAATCAAACTAATTGCTTTAGAAAGGAGTTTTTTCCTCACCTGAATGCCTACATTATCCTACACACGCGCAAGTAATAAAAGTCCTTAAACGCCCGATCTCCGCTGATGTTAATGTCAATTTGGGCGCACATGAATTGCATAATCGTGATGGGAAGGTGGCAGTGGGATTGAATTTGTAATTCATCGATTCATCGCGCATTACACAAGTAGTAATTACTTGAAGCAACGAGCATAAAACAACATTTTTGCATCTTATATTATCTCGAGCAATGCATGTGAATTATGGGGCGACAAATAACAGTCACTGATTGTCGTAATGTCTTAATCAATCTCGAACTTGCCACAACGTGGTTCCACGCTGACAAACTAAATATTGATCATTAATTTGCTTCCCATCCATGGTGGCGTGCACGCATTGTTGCATCAAGTTCAATCACACCACGACACGCATTGCGCAATCGTGCATATCGCGCTGGCAATTTATGCGTATGCAAATCGCAATTATGAGTTTTCTCCGATTGATAGACTTATAAGGCGACGCCGCACGGCACATGTCTGCAGAAGTGCAGTGTGTCGGCGGATTTCCATTAGACGCGGCCGACGCGGAGGAGATTTGTAAAACGCATCGGGCGCGCGTTGGGTAAACTCATCGGAATATTCATAATTCGCTGACCCAAAAACATTATGCGCCTTCTGCGCCTCTCCGCATTTTTCTGCAATATGGCGAGAATTCGATGCCATAGTTCGATGCGATTGAATGGCGCAGCATAACTCTTCTGCTGGGATTCGCGAGTGTGCCGTTTTCGGTTTGCACGGCTGGCGTACCGTGCCGCCTCGCGGGTTGGAAGTCGATGAGTCGCGCTCGAGATCCGACTAGGTTACATAACGGCATGGACTCGTTTCAAGAAATCTTCTCACTGCCGTGGAGGCGCACGCTTGCTTTGTTGCTTCGTGCGGATCCTGCAGGTCGATGGGAAACACGGCAAAGGCAGCAGATGCAGAACAATTGCGAATTCGCAGCTTTGAAAACGAGAGTGCAATTGTTTTCGGATGCTAGCCAACCGTCGACGCTCGCTTTGAATCAATTTAGAACCTTTTACTTTTTATGTAAGTAAGTCAGACCAGTCAGCATGGCTCAGACACGAAGATGATTTAGAAAAATCTAGCCCAGATTACGATTGTTATATAATTCAACTATTACGACATTTGAAGAGACTAATGATTATTGAATCTTATTGATTATTTTACAGGGTATTAACTCTCCAACGTACCATATGTTTCTAGGGGTCTTTAGAAATTAATATTTCTTTTCATTTTATATTCATTGTTAAATTTATTTTGTTTGGTTGGCTTCCGAAAATTTATGTTTAAGATCCATTCGATGGAATGCACCAGGTTATCATTCGTGTTGTTTTACAAATTGCAGTGCTTATGCTTCTTTTAAATACTCCAAATAATTTCAAATATAAACTTCACAAAGTTGTCTTACAACAAGTAACCAGTGTAAATAATCACCTGGGTTTTGAACAGTTTGGATTAAGATTACTGTTGTTTCACAGAAATAGCATGTTATCCTTTCAGGTAGCGTTATCATTCGATATAAGTTACGCTATTTACTTTTGAAGTTTATCCCCATTCATGTTCAGTTGTGGTTCCTTCCAAGGGCAATTTCTGGCGATCTCACCGTTACTTCTAATTATCGTTATAGCAGTCTTCTTCAATTTGGGTCTAGATTGCTTCCTGCATAAGGGAATTTATATTCGCTAATATTTTCCCAGAACACTATGGAAATTGATAGGCTTGTGGCTAACGATATGAAGAAAATGAAGAAGAAGAAGAATGCTTCGAAGAAAATAGGGTAAAAAGGAATGGCTCCTGTTGCCTGGCATATTGTTCATACGCTTCATCTAACTAGTTCTATATGTAAAGTTTAACAAGTAGTCGACAGATTGGATTATGCTCCCTCGTGGAATTCCTTCGTATAATCAACACCCTAATTTTAACATCTACAAGCTATAGTACTGTTTGGATATGCTATGACCAAGTTTATATAACATATTATAATCGAATCTAACCAAAACTAATCAAATGAAACCTAACCAACAACAGATGTGGTTAGGTAGTGTACATAATCAAAGTTGTTAACTCTATTCATATTCAGAATGAGGCTCTGAGCCCGGCTAGTGTGAAGAGTGAAAATAAAGTGTGAAAAATGTCAATTCCTCAGCGACCGGACTCTCGTCGCCAAAGTGTGTGTTCTCGAGAATTAAAAGTGAGTTTCCTGTAAGTAGGACAAGACGCCATTTATTCAAAACACACATACACGTACGGCGCACCGAAACAGCATGCGCAAGCACGGCGAGAGTCTGCGAGTGTGCCACTCGCGACATGCGTTCGCGTCGAATTCACGATACGATTGGCCGATTCCGCCGGGTTTTAGTTAGACGCCGAACAAGTGAAAGTGCAAACCTAGCCTCGATTTCACTTTCGTTTACTAGGCCGAGCGGGTCCCACCGCTGCATGCGCACCGTTGAGCGTGTGTTCGCAACGGCCGCCGTGTGCAGTCAGTCACACCAACACGCGCGTACACATAAACGCACAGCCAACGCGAGCACGTACTCTTCGGCCGTTTTGCAACGGAGCTGAGGCACTGTTCTATGCTGTTGTGTGGCGGTGCGGTGAAACCGTGCGGCGGCGGCCGAGCGAGCCTCTCTTGTCGGAGAAGTATTGCGAGCCTAGAAACCGCCACGAATTGGGTCGCGTGCTCCTTAGTGTGCGCTAGATGTGTTGCATCACATTGACAGACACACAACAAGTACGCCACAGACAACGCTGTTTCTCACTGAATCACGAGCGCACACGGTGGCACCGTTGGGGCAGCCGATTTTCGCTGCCCCGGCAATCGAGGAAATTAGCATCGCTGCTTAATCACGACGCACACGGCGCATTGTTTGCGTGTCATTATGTCGCACGAACTGATCTAGTCTACATCGACCTGGATTGTGACATAAGATGTCATCTTCATTAGGACATATTCGCAAGTGAAGGATGGACAGAATGGGAGCTATTGTACTAGGTCTTTGGTTTCCTTTGCAATGGTTCCCGTAAAACTTGACTTGAATTCGGAATGTGATTGACTAAAGTGTTAGGCAGAGCTTTACGGTTCTTCACTTGTAATATCCTTATAGGTCCTTCCTTATGACTATTTCCTTAAGGGTCCTTCCTTAGAATTTCTCCAAGTGCACAAGGACTGTGTTCCCAATAAGATATTTTCATTTCTGTTGTTTACAAAAAAATAGTAGGATATCCTTTCAAATAGTTATATTATTCAATATAACTTACACTGGCTACTTCGAAATGTATATCCAGGGTTCTTCTGATTCTCTACTCACAATCCGAATATTGCAAATAAGGTAATAACTCAGATAGAGATATTTTATTTCTACTGGTGGTGCTACTGTTACTTCTGCTTGCTTCTGACATCTGTGATTGTCTTATTAGAAGTCAAGAAAGCTTGTGATTACGTGGTCTAATAAACACGCCAATCATGGTTTGGCGTTCTAATCAAAAGCACACAAACAAACCTATAAAGCGATGGGAATAATTATAATGTATCCTGAAATATTTTAGGTTATACTATGAAAGTTATATTTGAAAAATAAAATATGTATATATTTTTTATTTAAACGATTGCTTTATAATTTTTCAACCCATAGTGGGAAAAAGAGTAAAAGAAACAAAATAAGTAAATAACCAATTACGCATCGTACACAGAGGAGTAAGCC
This sequence comes from Mimaenictus wilsoni, assembly GCA_027575185.1. Taxonomy (NCBI): domain Eukaryota; kingdom Metazoa; phylum Arthropoda; class Insecta; order Coleoptera; family Staphylinidae; genus Mimaenictus; species Mimaenictus wilsoni. Next base: position 102,025 of record JAODAC010043981.1, on the reverse strand, counting down.
CCCCTTTGCGGCTCTCTTCACTTCGTACGTTGTTGCCACTATACCTTCGGGGCCGTGCGTTTTAGCCACTTTACGTCCGGCCCGTATTTAAAGCGGTAAAAAAGGCACAGTGCATGTATGATCAATATTTTTCATGGTGAAGTTGCGATTACAGAAATTTTAAAGATGGACATGGCGTATAAACGCAAACACACATTACGTACTCACAGGGTGCTACGTAACTTCTGTTCGGGTATAATATGCAGTTTATTGCTCTTGTTGCGTAGAATATTAATAAAATTTAATTCCTGCCGAAAAATACATCTATTTTAACTACACAGTATTTTTTTCTTTATTCCTTCATTATTGCTTGCTTTTTGCTTCTTACTTGCTTTACTTGGGATCAAATTATGCATGCTTATGAAATTTATTTAAAAATAGTAAGTAAATTAAAAAACGGATAAGGATATTGTGTTGAAAGGAATCCTTCAAGGATGGGGATGAACTTTTCTAAAGTGGATTAAAGGATGCATTTTGAATGTTTCGCGGACTCGCCAAAGATAAACTGCATTACCACGGTTATGGGTTTCTTAAAGAAGGATCAACGAGGTGTTGATGGTTTGATAGCTATTTTTCAAATTAAGTGTATCAACTCGATCAAGTCAAATCAGAGACTACACCAAATAATCTAACCACAAATATAGGCTACATTGAAATAATTACTTGTAGATATAAACATTGAAAATTACATTTCATGTTTTTTTTGATGATTCTACATTTCATATAAACTTGTCCCAATTTATACGATTATCTAACTACTCGAAATTCTACACTCCACATTCAACTATTATCTATTCTTAATATGTCATCAAGTCAAGTTTAGTTCTGCTTTGACATGAATCAACTTCTACGCCGTTACACTGTAATCGTCACACTGTATCGATCACATAACCAACCTGTTTTGCAACCGTTTGCATTACCTTATTTTCGTCTCCTTCAAAGACAACACCATCGTGATCTTCGCAGATTCTCGAGCAATCTTGAATGAAAATCGCCGTGTGCATGCAAATTCACACGCACACTTTCGACGGGTCTAGCCTGTGTGTTTGTTGCGTCCGTGTGCGACTTTATGCGCTAATTATAGCGAATCCAAAAATGCGTGTTCGTGCACACACAATATTAAACACATGCGTACCGCATGCGTTCGTCCGGCGCGGCGCGGTGGCAGCGGCGAGTTTGCGTGTTTTTTTGGGAACTGCAGTTTTCGAGAGGCGCTGCTGACCCATTTCCTTATTTTTAACGTTATTTTTCCGATGTTATTCGTACAGCTCGCCGGGCGCACCGCATACAGCATCCTACAACGTATCGGAAAGCCCGCTTCCGTCGCCGCCAGCGCCGAATGCAATCCTTTTTGAACTATTTTCGATCGCCACAGGCTCCGCCGACCCAGTGTCGGTTCTACTGTGGAGATCTGCGTGATTGTCGTCGAATTTAATGCGGACATTAATTGTGCAGCGGAAAAATGTCGGCCTGAATATTGGAAATTTGGGGCATAAACAGATAGATAAATTATTTAAACGTTTCATGCTTTTAAAAATTCATCGTGAATATGAAAATTATACAATCGTTATATATTATCGTTATATTATAATTCGTTGCAAAACTAAACCAAGAAATTTTCTTCTAAAAGTTCAAGTTACAGCATAATCAAACTGAAAGGAAACTTACATATATGTATTTACTTTAATACTTAAGACAATTTTCATACAATATAATCCATTCACAGCAAGAAAACAAGTTTTATAAATTAATTTAACATTGACTACCGTATGATTAATTATGACAGAACGTTATAGAGTAATTAAAGTATCAATAAATAACACTATTAATTAAAAGCTGTCAATAAAATAAAAAAGAACCGATGGGGGTCTCCGTTGATAACAGCCCACAAAGTTATGGTAACATAAATGCTTTGGAAATTTATTTAAAAGGAAATTCTCTCATAAACCTGCACATTTATCAATTAAAACATGACAAATGGCACGAAGTAAAATGAAGTTCAATGCAATTATGCAGGAATAACAGAAAAAATACCACGTCGATAAGACTAATGTACATAAAGTCCTTCAAAACCTTACCAATTTTTATCACCGAAATATTGGAAGGTTAAATAGCAAATGATGCGCAAATGGCGGTAATGAATTGCGGATTGCGAGTTTTTTTGTTTAACTTATCACATCGCAAGTTGTTTATAATTAACAATTTTGATAAATTTCGTGTAAATATTATATCAAGGTCTCTTGTTTGTTAGTTGGCAACATGTCATGTGTCCAAAGTCATCCTTTTTATTTGCCACCCGCGACTTTTAAAACAATTACCAAAATTAAAACAACTCGGAGATATATAAAAAAAGGTTGCTCTCTTATTAACTTTCCATTAATTGTAGGCTAATCTGTTTGGGTATGATTCATGTTTACAGAATTGAAGAGAGTTCTTGGATCTGTTTCCGATTGCAAAATCCTGCGAAATTGACGTGGAAGACGTAAACCAATTTTAAAACAAGCGAAAAGTGGAGCAGCGTCTCGGGTGGTTGAATAGGTAAGCAAATTGTATTGCTTTTGTTGTGCCTATTTCGTCAGCGGTTGATGTATGTCTGCAGAGGTGGTGCGCGGTGGTTATTTGTTTACTGGACACTTTCTGTCACCGTGCGGCCGGTGCTCAAAGTGCTGATTGATTCAAATCGATGTTGGATGTACATTCAAGCTCATGTGTGCGTAAACATTTTCAATAATTAAACAATGTACATATGAGCTACTCAAGCAAATCTTCCACTGTTGCTCGTTATATTGGTATCCAATTTGGATGATTTGTTCCTCTATATCTTTTTATATTATGTTAAGATTGTTTTACTCACTGCCAGACACACTTTTCATTCTTGTCAATATTTATTAATATTATCTACTATTTTCAGATGGTAAGAAAAGGTGCTAAGGAAGAAAATAAATTGAATCAGGTATACTTAATTTCAACTGTTTTGAAAGTTATATATTCCTATGGTAAAAATCATTTTCATGATTAACTACTATGATTACCTATAATAGTTACCATTGATTTTAGGTAATATTCACTGATCAGTTCACTTGGAGACATTTAGTATAAAACAGTCTTAGATAATATTTCATAATATAACGCAATGATTTTCGTCCATCCAGCCAGTGGCACCGAAACGTGTCACTAATGGATTTCCAAAAGTGAGATCCGCATCTTTGCATGACTCTTTGACACACTTCCTACCTGTTGCCTTGTAGTGCGTATGTGAGTAAATACGCGTTGTATGAATAACTGTGCATACGGGCACACCGAATGATATAGAAAACACGCCGTTTTCGTGAATCACTCTCCATTTCCAATTGGGCTGAAGGCTCACTTTTTTGTTTATGTTCGCACCACGAAATTGTTTAAACCGGTCGACAAAACGGCGGGCTGTGTAACTTTCCATTTTTCGGCGCCACTTTCCCCACATGAGCGCCTCCACCACGTCGTTCAGAAGGAAACCCTAACAATTGAATGCCATATCTAATGATTAACCATTCGAAACAACATAAATCAATTTGGGTTGGGACTCGAAACAATGCGGTACCAAAAACAAAGGACAATTTCGCACAGGCCTTTTGGTGGTATTTTCAATTCGACAATTCTCTGAGCTGGAAAACAGGTTGAAATTGTCTTACTGTCAATAACGAGATATATGAACCAATTGTTGAATTGTTTTCTTTGGTATTGATTGCCGTCGAATGTCACAACTGGTTCTAGTTTTTACTCTCCGTACTCTATTTCTACTTTCATTAATGCGTGCCGCGTGCGAATGCGAGTGATTGTGAATGATAGTATTGGCGATACAGTTGAGTAATGTTTTTCTAACGTGAAATGCGGAAACGAAAGCAGGCGATCTTGCGTTGCAAGTTGGCGCACCGGCGTGCAAGTGCAAATCGCCAAGGCCAAGGACGTTTTCCGCGCTGCAATTGCTCTGTCCGACGATGATGCATTATGTCAATCATTGCAAATTGTGACCAATGTGACGCAGATGCATTGATTTTATCGAAACTCAATTTGCAGCCGTGCTTTGCAACAATAAGCTGATAATTGCACATTTGTCAATTTAAAGCAACTTCCGTCTTGTGACTTATTATGCCCAGTTGTCAGGGTACATGTGTTAATTTATGATTTATTGGGTTAGAAAAGAACCACAATGAAAGTGGAAAAATTGAAGGATTAATGTCAACCACGCTTGGATATCTATAAGGAAGCGCTGTTGACGTAGTTGAATGAGACAAAGAAAAGTTCTTAGTCTTGGAAACTCGATGAGTGACTAAGCAATATTACTGTGGCCAATTAAAGTACTTATTGTTAGACTTATTGATTGGTTATAAGATTTTCTATACTTTTCTAAATCCGGTAGTAATAAATTATCATTGAACCGTGTGAACGCCACAAAGTTCTATTGAAAGTATAAGGATTATTTCCATTAAATCATAGAAAAATAAAACTAAAAATTATAAACTTTTTCTTTGATTTTATAGGCGCGTTATTTATAAGAAATTATACCATAACTAATGATTAAAAAATCTAATTTTATATAATTATCCCAACTGAAACATTTTACATTGTGTAAAACAAAGTTTAAAATTTAAGCGTAACGAGTAATGTTATTTCATTCAAGTTAGGACTATATTTTAATACTCCTAGCGCCACTCATTGATGCAAAACGGAACTAGAAAGCTATACAATTAATATTGATTATATTTATTGATATTAGCCATTTACATTAAAGACACATACGTATCAACCATTTTTGTGAATTTCAAAAGGTTGCTATCTTATTCACTGAGTCTATCTTATTCTCATGAGAGAATTACGTTTATTTTTAATACAGCAGCGCCCTCTCTTGGCCAAAAACACAAATTTTCGTTAGTCGGCACTTTGGGATACCGACCAAAAGAGGGCGCCTGTTATATCAAAATCATATATATAGTGAAACAAAATTGAACATAACCACTCTTCGTTTACAATATATTCCAAGCCTAGTTATAGTTAGTTCTCCAGAAATAACAACAACGTATAATATTTACAATACGTCAGTTGCGTAACAACATAAACAAATGACCAACAATGTCGTACTACATTATTATACGCGAGGCTAGACCCTCAGATCAGCCGAAAATCGCAGAAGTCATTAGGAATGCATATCTATCAAATGTTGTGCCTGCTTTTATTAATGCTTTAACTAGAGAGGTAATTATTTAAACAAATTAGACGATTTATCATTGAATATCATTTATTTTTACAGGTAACATTACAACTGATTGTGTCTTGTGCTGCTGTGCTGTTTATTTTTGTTGGTGTGCCCCTGAAGTTCTGTTTTATAGCCATTCCAATTGTGCTGCTTTTTCTGTTTCTTATTATTTATTCAGCATTTTATGTGAAATCTGCAGAATTGATCAGTAAGAGACCACTACAATGTTGGGTCGCTGAAGCTTGCCAGCCATTCTTTTCTGAAGAGCAGAGTAAAAATGCCCAATACAAGATTATATTGGAAGGCAATCCTGAATTGGATGTGATTGATCTTGGGAATTTGTCCAGAAGGGTAAAAATTAACTTTATTAAATTAACGCAAATGTAGGCTGTAAAAATATTGTTGAGTTATTATAGGTGGTTGGAACAATATCTGTATCAAATTTCATAATGCTGGACGATTCTGCCTGGTTATTTAGACTAGCTGTGGATAAACAGTGAGTAGAATCTCCGTTATTGAGCTTTTATTTCTAAATGATATTAATTTAAATTTCCTAGAGTCCGATTTAAAGGAATAGCACACGCACTAGTCGAAACAGTAAAAGTTTGGTCCAAAGAAAAGAACTATCAACGAATTTTATCAGCAATCTCGGAATGTCAAGAAAATACCCGTCAGATGTTTGTTACAACTGGATTTAATATGAAACAAATGTATCATAAACAATTGTTTGGAAATATTTTCACTTTGTTAATGTATCAACTAGAATGTGATCTTACCCATTATGGACATATTCATTAAATTTTTGCGATTTTATAAAATTTACACTTTTTTAGATGAGGCTTTTTTCTCATAGTGGTAACATATTTTCATATATTATACTTGTCGGTAGACACAATCATGTTTTATTGTTTTTTTACAATTTTGTATGCAATAAATGTGAACGATTTATATATTCTTTGTTTGTTGTGATTCATTCATGATTGATACATTTGTGTGGGGATTGTTTAGGTACATATAAGAGATGTGTATGTGTTGATAGAAACTCAATAATCAAGTTTATTACAACATTTGTATACAATAAATCTAGTCTGCAAAAGTTTATTTAGTATGTAAATCGTAGAAAAATCAGTCTAAGTTCTGAATGACAAATACTTTCCTTTTTTCTTTCCTATCTCAAATTAAACATGCATTAACATGTCAAAGAGTACGTACTTTTTTACGACCTTTTTTCGATTTAAAATATTAAATGCATAAATCTACGGAAACATACGATCTAGACACAGAAAATCAAAGTAAATTATAAAATAACCACAATTATAATGTAAACCTAGTATTAAAATCAAATAAATAAGACAACTTTGGTCGCGTAATAAAATGAAAGAAGAGAACTGTTCTACAGGAAAGAATTTAACGCGTGCATATGAAAGGCTCACTACGAAATTAAGAAATGAGACATCGATGATCATAGACTAGTAAATGACACTCTATATAATAAAAATGAATGCAATGACTAATAAGTAGTAATTTGGTTCCGTTTGGTTAGGGTGCAGGTCGAGGAGTGAGTTAGCAGTTGAAGTCGTCGGCAGCAGCTTCTTCTTCCGCTTCGTATTCATCATCGGCAGTAGCTTCCTGGTATTGCTGGTATTCGGAAACAAGATCGTTCATGTTGGACTCTGCCTCGGTGAACTCCATCTCGTCCATGCCTTCACCGGTATACCAATGCAAGAATGCCTTGCGTCGGAACATGGCGGCGAATTGTTCGGAGATGCGTTTGAAGAGCTCCTGAATAGCGGTGGTGTTGCCTATGAAGGTGGAGGACATCTTGAGACCAACGGGAGGAATATCACAAACGGCAGTCTTCACATTGTTAGGGATCCATTCTACGAAGTAGCTGCTATTCTTGTTCTGAACAGCGAGCATCTGTTCGTCGACCTCCTTCATTGACATACGCCCTCTGAAGACGGCCGCTACCGTAAGGTACCTTCCATGCCGTGGGTCACATGCCGCCATCATGTTCTTCGCGTCAAACATTTGCTGAGTTAATTCTGGCACAGTTAATGCACGATATTGCTGGCTACCTCGCGATGTCAGTGGTGCAAAACCAGGCATGAAGAAGTGCAATCTTGGGAAGGGCACCATGTTAACGGCCAACTTCCTCAGATCGGCGTTTAATTGACCGGGGAAACGGAGACAGGTCGTTACACCGGACATGGTCAGTGATACGAGATGATTCAAGTCACCATAGCTGGGGTTGGGGACCTTCAATGTACGGAAGCAGATATCGTACAGTGCTTCGTTATCAATGCAGTAGGTTTCGTCAGTATTTTCGACGAGTTGATGCACCGACAACGTCGCATTGTACGGCTCCACAACCGTATCAGAAACCTTGGGGCTGGGCATCACTGAGTAGGTATTCATAATCCTATCAGGATACTCTTCCCGAATTTTTGAAATCAAGAGCGTACCCATACCAGAACCAGTACCACCTCCAAGAGAATGAGTTAACTGGAAGCCCTGGAGGCAGTCACAGTTTTCAGCCTCTTTGCGTACCACGTCGAGGACGGCATCAACTAATTCGGCACCCTCGGTGTAGTGACCTTTGGCCCAGTTGTTTCCAGCTCCGGATTGACCGAAGACGAAGTTGTCGGGGCGGAAGAGGCGCCCATAGGCACCAGAACGCACGGCGTCCATGGTACCCGGTTCCAAATCCAGAAGAATCGCACGCGGCACATATTTACCGCCGCTATGTTGGGAAGCTACTGAAACGAAAATCAGAGACAATGTGTCAAAGAAATTGAATATGCATGAATGCATACAGATAACGGAAGTCACGCTTGACTTTCATACGGTTCGTACAATTTCAAAAGAGGCTCCATTTATAGTTAGTTATCAATACTTACAAACGTGCATTACTCATCTGTGTTTTATCATGATTCATTTTGAATGCCATGACTTATGGTAAATCAAATCATTTTCGTGGAATATCGCAATGGTGACAAAACAAAAATTTGCATGAGTTGTTCCAATATTTATGCACTGTTTCGTTCAACTTGAGCGTATTTTTAAGTTGAACTAAAGCATTTGAGACTTGCAAATGTGAAAAATATCAAATTCAAATTAAGTTGAAATATAATCCTCGATGTTTTTGCTTTAATTCACATTATTCCATACATAATATGCAGTTAATTTAGTCAATTCCCATGAAATTTGTATAAATTCTGATTGAACTTCTTCGCAATAATTGAGTATATAAATTTACAAGTTAAACGAACTATTGTTGGGCTAATTATTTATAATCGTTTAAATTTAGAAGTAATTAACACAGTATGTGTCTTGGAATTTAAAATAAGTGGGTAACTTCCAACACGAGAACTGTTCTACCTTTAATAAATCATTTTCTTTTGAATAATTCTCTCAAAAATATCAACTTTCTTTGATCATAATTCATAAAAAAACCTATCACAAAACCTGAATAGTTCATGACAGTTAAAGTAATACCGGGTGGAACCAACGATACGCACAACCATGCATTAACATGGAATTGTAACAGTACTGTCGATAAAATCCCAAAGCAGGACGCAAAAACACCATTGCAGATAGACGACTACACGCGGAAACAACTCAGCAAGTACACTAAATACCAAACCTTCCATGAAATCGAATCAATTACCGTTTGAATTGTGCCAATGAATTTCTCACATTTCACACCCAGCCACCAATGGTATTCAATAGCGCAATTAATTTGTTTAATTAATTACTGTTTCGCGCAAATTACTTGGCGAATGCGAAATCATTCTTTTACCTGTTGCCTCGTTGTAGTAGACGTTGATTCGCTCCAATTGCAGGTCGCTTTGACCGACGTATGTACCGGTTGTATCAACGCCATGCTCTTCGGAGATGACTTCCCAAAACTAGTAAGAAAGAAATTAACACAAATTAACCCCACATAAAACCAATTTAATTACATAAATTCATAAAACATGGTAATAAAAGCTGGTAGGCAAGACATATCCAACGTCAACATGCTAATTTAAAGTACTGTTTAATTAATATCATTTTGCCTAGTTAAAGTTGTCTTTCTCCGCCAGCGATTCCGGCGAGCGACAAAATTACTCACGATTAAATTAGGACTAATTAAAAGTTTACGCTTTAAAATAATTTTACAAATTCACCTACGCAAGACTAAGCCTGCTCAAGGCTAGTGTAATTTAGATGTGGTTAAGTTCAAAAACGTGATAATGAAATAAATGGTGGATGGGCGAAATTAGGAACTCATTTTGTGGTTGGTGTTATTACCAGTTTTATTTTGTTACAAATGGTTGGCCAAGCAAATGCGCGAGAAATGTACTTTTCTAAGCCGCTTCAAACAACCATTGCACTAATTACGGCCTGCAATAGACATCAAGAGCTCATCTCGCCTTTAATCTGAAGAGCACACGTCGTGCGTGCGCACGTACACGTTTGCGGTATGTGGAATGCTTATTTATATCCTAAAGCGACGACGAAACAAAATTATCTTCGCCTTCCTCCGACACCGGCGCGCATAGTTTGCGTTCATCCAGCATCTTCGGGCCGCTCTGGAGCGCACTCGTCCGTCTATATTCGTCGTCAAAAATAAACCACCGCAAGTGGATGCATTCACGCTTCGGGCAAAGCCCGAGCTTAAAATATTTAGAATTACCCCTAAGTAAGTGTTTTTAAAATAGATATATTTTGCCACGGAGAATGCAACGCGTACCAGCTTGGTGACCGCATGCGTTTCGAACAATTTCCGCCGGCCGATAAAAAATCTGAAGTATAAATATAAACGAAGGGAAAAAGTGGCTGTGGTTTTTGAGAGGCGTTCGATAGCGGTCGGCGAGCTTGAGAACGGCAATTGACGACGTTTTCGTGCTGTTTTATTGTCGAGAATCGTAAACTAGTCTAAGCTATGAGCGGATGGAATTGTGAAGCGATTTGTGGCTTTGGCGGCGTAAGAATGGGATAATTATCCATTCAACGACCTTCGTTATAATCCACTGAACTCGAGTATAACAGCAGCTCTGATAAAACATCCTCTACTAAGTTGTCGTATCGAATGACATGATAAATAGTCTGTTTATCTTTACTGAACTTCTGTTTTGTGTTTAAAAAGAGCTTTACACGACTCTTATTCTATTTTAACTTAGTTATCTATTTTAACTTAGCATGTAGACTACCCTTTTCCTTATCTTCTTATAATGTGAAGCAAGTGAATATTGTCATATACTTGCTATATTTTAAGAATAAGTTGAAAAAACGTTAAAAATGTCAACTTTTCGCAAACTTGAAATAAAATGTATAGTCTTACCTTAGCACCAACTTGGTTACCACATTGACCGGCTTGAAGATGCACAATTTCCCTCATATTGAAGTATGTGTTGGTTACTATTGAATGTTCTGAATGAAGGACCGGGAAATCTCCTGGGAGGTCGTAGAAGTGACGCTAAGAAACCAACTGAAGCGAATGTCGACTGCGTCGACGAGCAGCGAGCTTGAGCGTTCGCGGTGCGCTCCCACCACCACCCGAAATATCATGTTACTTAATTTACTCCAATAAAACATTTGCTCGGATTTTGCGCTCGCTGCGCCTACTAAGGCGCACACGGTGCATGCCATCTCTTCACCAGCACCAGCTCCAGAAGGCTTCTTTTGCCGAAAAAAAACGCCAGGCACACGCGTGACATCCGCACGCGACGCACTTTTGTACGTTTTGCTTACTAATTCGGATAAATATAAGACGAATGGCGTGCGTGCGCGCATTTCCTTATCATGAGTACATCATCGCTGGAAGTTATTCACCTCTGTTTCTCAACATTTCCAATTAAGCTGCAAATTACATTCGAGTGGGAAAGTACACTTGTAAAGACGGCTTAGATTTTAATTCATCGGCATGATGTCATTTATTTCATATCAGTTTATGCAAAAACGATTGTACATTGTTGCGGTTAAGCATTATCAGGTCGTGATAATATTCCAGCTTGTAGCGGCTTTGATATACTTATATATACGAATTACGCATGCATGGATATAATTAGTGAAATTAGGAGAAAACAACAATTAACTTGAGAGCAACTTATTTCGTTCGTTTCATGGTAACTTGTGACAAATTTCTTCCTAACTGTTCATCCATTGGCAGTAAACATGTGTGTGGTGACAATTTTTAATATTCCACTGTTGTGGGTCACACTCATTCCGGCAACGACACACATAGATTAATTCATGTGTTGCTGCATTATGCAGGTATTCAATTATTCATATGGCAGCTTTAATTACTCATTACTTCTGCATTTCGGTATTTTCTAATTGATTACTTTTCCTAGAAATATTACAGGAAGTTTTTAATTGTTTTTCAGTTTTCAAGGAATAGGCGCATGCTGAACTTTAAATATTTTTTCTCGTTGAAGTTGACTATTAAAGAGGATAATTTTTGATGGATTTATGACGTCCGATTAAGTCAATTAATCATAGTTGATACCTTGATTACGAAATAGCTTCAAATAAGTCGGTCATGAGGCATGCAATTTTAGTAATATTTCCAATTTCCATGTTTTATGTCAGTAATGTATGTTTATTACAGTTTATTTATAAGTACAGTGACTGATTGATAGTGTATACCCTATTTTGTAAATGTGAATAAATACACTAATGCAGTATTTAGTTAACAATTTTAGTTAATGGCGATGATCGTCAATTTTATTAGTCTATTCAAAATTTGGTTATGAAAATATAAACTATTTCGCAAGATGATTTTCAATCAAATCGGATTTTTATTCGTTTTTGCATTCACGGGATTACACGCTGATGGTAAATGTTCATTATACAATATTGTAACTTCTTATTTTATTTTATTTTAGTCCCTTCTGAATATGTAGCACTAAAAGCTAATTTCTGCATATTTGTAATAAGTGATGAAAGGCGTTTGGCAAACTTAATAATTTATAAACATCTTCAAAACACGGGTCTTTTAAATTTCAACTATTCTGGCTTTATCAGCGTTGAGGATGAAATTTTATACTCTTATTACTCTCCAACAAGTTATATAGTTATATTTCAAGAACAACAGGATATTGATAAAATAATAAAAATAAAATAATAAAACATTCTTAAGTTCAGTACTCATACGCATATGATTGGAGTACACTTGGGCAATTTTAATTTTAAGAACTTGGAGAATTCGTGTAAACATCGATACATCGATTTCATTGATATACATTTAGAAATTGACACAAAATATTGGAAAGTACTATTAGAAAATATTGAGAGTAAAGATTTTACAAAAATTGAGAGAAAACCATTAAAAGTGTTATGGTTTCATCACCCTCCATATGTCTATGAAAGAAAAAAATACTATGGTGGGAATAGAATACAATATATTGAAATATTTAGCTAAAGATCTCAAGTTAGAGTTTATAAAATGGGAAAATCGAACTTGGATTGGTGAAATACAAGAACTAGCTGAAAATAGGGCTGATATTTCGATAACTGGTCATTGGTTGTCTTATATAGTTGAGTATAATGTGGACGTAACTGTGCAATATGCTTCTGCTTTTGCATCGTTATTGGTGCCTAAGCCGAAAAGACTATCAGGAGTTACTTATGTTTTCCAAACACTTAGCTTTGAACTCTGGATGCTAGTAATTAGTACAGTGTTCATTTACGCATTCATTTTGCATGTGACGGATCGTTGTTACAAGTGTAGAAGACCAGACGTGAACAAAATAGAACATCAGAATTATCTCCTTGTTGTTATCAGCTTTGTTGCAATTCATCCAATGAAATATAATACCAAATATTCGATCATAAAATGTTTTCTAATAGTCTGGGCCTTAACCGCAATTATACTCAGCGCCACGTATTCAGCAGGTTATTCAGCTACTGCGATGGTGCCAAGACGTGGGATACCTGTGGACACATTAGCAAAACTTGCAGAGTCAAATTTGGAATGCTACACACCCGAATCTTACTTTAATATAAAATTATCGCAGTCATTGAGGGCCGTGGAGAGAAAGGCAGCCACAAAAATTATTGAACGCAGGACCCTCTCTCTGCCAGACGGGACATGTCAGGGAGTGGTGTTATTGGATAATCGAATCTTGGTACCGAGTTATATGGGGAACACCGATGATAGGCAGTATCTTTTATTCAAGGAAATTGTGTACCAGACGTATAATAGCATCGCATTGACTAAGAATTCACCGTATCGGAAACTTTTCAACTATCGGATATTTGAACTGATGGAACATGGATATATACAGGGATGGGTTCAATGGGAAAGGAGATATTCTGCACCTTTAGATATGTACAGAGGAAACATACATCGAACCAGGAAACCATCGAGTTTGACTGTTATAAAATTGCAAGGGGGTTTAGTATTACTTATTACTGGTCATTTTATTGCATTTTTAAGGTTTTTAGGTGAAATATATACCGCCAGAGAACGTGGCTAGTAATTACTTGTACTAAAAAAGGAAGCAGGGAGACAAAGAAGGGAAGAAATGTATAAAAAACTTCACTTTATGGAAATATATATTCATGCTTTGTAGTATTGTTGTTGTGACTATTATAAAATAATACATCTGGATTAGCGTTAGAAAAGACAACTTTGTCAATACCTAAATCTATCTGTTTTAACTTCCTGTATTTTTTTGTTTTCCTAGGCAAGTGTGGTGTTTATCAATCGTGAGAATGTTTGCTTACCCATCAATGTTACATCTGGCGTTGAGGTGTTAAATCTGTTTCTAATCTACGACACTACAACTTTATTTTTATTGCGGTCCTTTTTTCACAACGCAATAATATATAGAATAACATATAGAACTGTATTTAATATAATTGCGTTTTTCTTTTAAGTAGTAAATAAACCTCATACAAAAATCTTATAAATGAACAAACATATCCAGTGGCAAGTAAAACAAAAGCACCTGCTACATGCTGAAGGGTTAGGCTAGATGGTATTCTTGGTACGTGTAATTTTCCCTTAAATTTATCAATGGGTATAAATGATCTTTTCTCCCAATTTAGCCATCCGTGAATAAAACCATGCTCCATTAATTGATACAACCTACAATTGAAAATGTGTGTGTATGGTGAATTCTTTGCCAACGCAATTGCATTGTAAGTTTGGTGAACAACATCCTTGAATAGCATAAATTCCTTTTCGTCAAGCTTCCCTGAATAATGTGGTACCATAAGACAGTCATCCAGTATCACCACTTCTTGGCAAGTACCCTTCGGCAATTGTCTAACTTTGCTATTAATAATTCTGTATGCTAGCTTCCTTTCCACTGGTGAACTGGATACCGATAATTTGTTGCGCATATATGTCTCAGGGACATAACAATATAGGTTAGAATTTGCAAGATCAGAGATTGATTCAATAGGATGCGAACGTCTTGGTACAAGGGCAATAGAGGAATAACCAGCAGAGTAGGTGGCAGTAAGTATAATCGAGGCTATAGCCCAGACTAATACGAGACATCTGATGAGAAAGTATTCAGAATTGTATGGCGTTGGATTCATTGCGATAAAACTGATAACAATGAGGAGAAAGTTGTGATGTTCTGTTATTTTGCTGGTTGCCTTCCAGGATCGATAACAACGATCTGCCACATGTAGAATACAAGCATAAACAATAGTTATTACAATTACTAATAACCAGACTATGTTGCTTAGAGTTTGGAATACATAAGTAACAGGGGATAGACGCTCTGGTCTTGGAATCACAAAAGTTGTGGATGCTGAAGCATATTGAACAGTTACATCTAAATCTTCTTCAATTATATACGACATCCAATGTCCTGTTATAGAAACATCTCCTTCATACACAGATAAATCTCGAATTTCATCTAACCAAGATCGATTTTCCATTTTTAAATATTCCAAGTGATAACCTTCTCCTAAATATTGCATTATATTATACTCGATACCAGTAATAATGTTATTCTTTTCATAAATGTAAGGAGGATGATCGAACCATAATATCTTTATAAATCTTTCAATATTCGAGAAATCTTTATCATGAATATCTTCAGATATAATTTCCCAATTACTATAATCAGCTTCAAAATTTATATCCATAAAGTAGATATATCTATTAAAACACAACCTTGATAAGTTATTAAAATCCAGATTTACCAAATGCACGGCTACGAAATGTGTATGTGTCTTAAATTTTAAAATGCAATTAATAATTTTATCAACGTCATGTTGTTTTTCAAATACTACGACATAGCTTATAGGTGAGTAATATGTATATGGATTTTCTCTAGAGTAGGCGGTCGTAAATTCGGAATAATTGAAATTTACTACCGTTAAATTATTAAGTTTATTATGTATTACATTGTTCGCCATATATTTTTCATCGCTTATAACAAAAATGCAATATTTAAATTTTAGTAAATTTCCCATAACTGAAAATACTAATATTAAGGTAATCAATAAAAAGTATCATATATATCTTACCAGTTATTGATAGTAGACATAATAATAATAAAACAACTTTGAGAAGTCTTAGATACATGTTGAAATTAATTATGCGAATCTTTGCTTGTTAACATTTATTACTACAAATTGCAATGTACAACACAATATAGTAAAAGTCACAAATGATGTAAAGAAAACCATTTACATATTAACCCGATTTCCTTAAATTATTAAGTGTGAAAGCCTTCAATTAAGGATAATGCCATCCATTATAACTTTACAAAATGTTATGCTTATGTTATGTAATATTATATAATCAACCTGTCACTTTACTTTTATTAAGGCTTTCTTGAGTTATGGACGGGGATTCGAAGTTAACAATCTGATTTAAATGCGTTATTTAAGGTGGAAATCAAAGTTTCTCTTTTTTTTTTCACAGAAAAAACATGCAATGGATAGGCCATGACCGATAATTAACAGTAGAAAAACACCTTGCATTTTAGTAATATTTAGACTTTTTGCAGTTTTCCGGATTTGTAATTTTCCTCTGTAGTTATTGGCAGGTAGAAAATGCCATTTTTCTTCTAGTATCCATTTAGCAATAAAACCATGTTCAATTAATTCATATAATCTGTAATTAAATACTTGTCTATATGGAGAGTTCCTTGCTAGGGCGATTGCATTATAAGTATTGTATATATTTTCATTTAATAACATATATTCCTCAAAATCTGTATAATCCAAGTATGAGGGTACCAAAATGGCTCCTTCTAGTAGGACTATTTCCTGACAAGCTCCAGGTTCACCATGATCACTGAAAATTAGTTTTTTGGCTACGGTTCGAGAATCTTCTGAATTTGAAGTGGATAAAATATGATACGAGTAGCTTTCCAATGTATAACATGTTAGTTTTGAGTGAGCCAAGTCAGTGATTGTTTCAATAGCCTTCCCTCGTCTTGGAACGGTTATTATTGAAGAATATCCTGCTGAATAAGTGGTACTAAAAACGATCGACGTTAGGGCCAAGAATAATAACATAACGCGGAATAGGCCATGTTTAGATTGGACTGCAACAGGACTCATTGCTAGGAAACTAACCACTATTAGGATAGAGTTCGGTCTCTCTTTTTTAGACGCGGGTCTATACTTCTGGTAACATGTATGTGTTAGATGTAACACTCCCGAATAGATGAAGACTAGGCAGAGTAAAAATAACCAAATTCTTGAGTTTAATGTTTGAAATACGTACAAGGCACGTGGTAGTTTCTTGGGTCTTGGAATAAGGAAAGTCATGGATGCCGTGGCATATTGAATAGTCACTTCTGCACCTCTTTCAACTACATGGGACAGCCAGTGACCAGTTATTGATATATCTGCTCTACTTTCAGATAATATTTCCTCTTCAGCAAACCATGATCGTTTCAACTGTTTCTCAAAATTTAATTTGTAACCTTTTGCTATATATTTTATAATATTATACTCAATTCCACGCACATTTCCTTCTTCTTCGTAAACATATGGGGGATAATCGAACCAAATAACAGTTAGTGGCTTAAGCTCTCGATTTGGTTGACTTTGGTGTTCCATAACCCTATTCTCTTGTTGAATAATTCCGATTCCATTTGCTTCATCATTACTTGTTAATTGTATACTATAAAAGTTAATAAATCGTTGGTAAAATCTATCAGTTAATTTTTTTACATCCAAATCATTTGCATGCATCGCAATAAACTGTTTATGCGCTCTGAAATATATAATATTGTGAATAATCTTGTCAATATCCGATTGTTTCTCTAATTCTACAATATAAATGTTAGGCGTACATAATGTAGAATTTCCTGCGGAATATATTGCAGAGAATTCTGAAAAGTTAAGATTAATTATCGCATTAGTCGGTATCAATTTACCAGTGACCCATTCCGACAAATTTGTTACATCACTGATAAGAAATAAACAGTATTCATTTTGAATAGACTCCAGAATATTTTGGGCTCCCACTAAAACAATCAGATAGAATATCGATAGAAATAAAAACATATTTAAAAACATATACCATTAAAAATAATAAAGAAGGAAAACATATAAAATGTTGCTGGTTTAACCATGTCGGGAAAATATTAATGGCATTACAAGAAATAATGGTAGAAAATAATTATATGTTATCTACTTTTTAAGCGTTTTTCGATAATTAAGAAATGTTTTTCATGTTTGTTCTTCTTTTGTTGTATAATTTATTAATAATGTGTAAAAACATTTTAAAGGTTGATTTAGGCAATTAATAAATACAAATACAAGATATTTATTTTGTATTCCATACTATTTATTTCATTTCATTTGTACACTACCATCTAGTTCTCATTTTTAAACGACAATGAATTTTATACTATTTTGTGGTTGTAATGTTTCCGTGAGAGCTAATACTTTTTGCATAAATGTTCTGTGTATTTTCTTGGCACCAGTGCAGTGACAATACTAAATTTACTTTCAATCACTAATGAGAATATATAGTTAAATATCTATTTCGTCGGAAATAAACAAAAATTGATAAATAATTATAAGGAAAATACGATAATACGTAATATCCCAAATCTCAATAATAAAATATAGATATCTGTACAGATATTTTCTTCCATTTATATTATTTCCTGGAAAATTAGAATAGAATATGCCGCATTCTTAATAAATCCAAAATATAGCTCCCAAATCAACCTTAGAAAAGAACAAAAATATCCAATACCCAATAATAAGAAAGCTCCTTGTAATTTGACCAAGCTCAACTTCTTATCATTCTTTTCATACGTTAGTTTGCCCATATACAACTGAGCAGGAATGGAATGATACTTTTCATCATGTATCCATCTTTCAATAAAGCCATATTCAATCAAATCGAACATCCTATGATTAAAAATTCTTCTATACGGCGAATTTCTAGCTAATGCAATAGCATTATAGGTGCTGTACATCGTTTCCCTAAACAGCATGTATTGTTCAGAATCTATGTGATCTGGATATGCTGCAATCAATATACTATTCTCTAATATGACAGCTTCTTGGCAACTATCTGGAATCAACTGGGAACTCTCAGTAATTTTTGTTGCGATTTCCCTCATGACTTCAGAACACGACTCAGAAAGTACCTCCTTAGTGTAGGGCTCAGGGGTATAACAAGTAAGATTCGACTTGGCGAGATCCCTTAATGTTTCAATGCCTTTCGCGCGTCTTGGGACTGTTGACATAGCAGAATATCCAGCTGAGTAAGATGTGCTGAATATAATCGAAGAATAAGCCATCATGAGCATCAAACATCTAGGCACAAGAAATTTGGGTTCATATACTAAGGGATTTAAAGAGATGACTCCCACCATAATTCTACAATAGTCCACTTCGGTGATGGGGTATCCTTGGGAAATATAGACTTTCATTGTTAAATGAATGATAGAGGCGTACGTTATTGCAAGGATAACGAGCATTAACCAAACTCTTGGATTTAAAGTTTGAAAGACATAGAAAATTCGGGAAAGTTTGGCAGGTCTTGGAATAAGCATATTTAGCGAAACCATGGCGTATTGTAAACTGACATCAGTTTCCATTTCAATAGCATGAGAAATCCAAGAACCACAAAGTGATATATCAGCTTGATTATCGTATAAAATTTCAAGAATATCAATCCATGAATTGGATTCATATTTTATGAACGTCAAAGTTAAATCCTTGCCAATATAGTTCAAAATATTTAACTCAATACCTTTTATAATGCCGTTATCTTCATAAATATACGGAGCATAATCAAACCAGATAACTTTTAATGGTTTCCTATTAATGGAATTATGTACATGTTTTTCATGCCAAACATTAATGACATTTTCTATTTGATAAGTAGGTATATTCCATGGTGAGCCTACATCATTGATACTTTTCAAATACACTTCCTCCAAATGAATAAATCTGATATAACAACGGTTTGAAAGATTTTTCATATCTAGGTTGTTATCATGAATCACTGTTAAAAAGTTATGCGATTGAAAACTTTCAAGATTATCTGTTATTTTCTGAATATCTGTTTGAGTTTGCAAAATTAGTATATATTTCGTAGGTAAACAAGGTAAATCAACGATTGTGTCAAATTCAGTATAATTTAGTTCAATAGTCGCATGTTGTTGAAATAATTTTCTTGTTACCCAATTGACAATGTATGACTCATCACTTAGGACTAATACGCAATATTCTTTTGGAACAAAATTATTTAAATATGTTGAATTATATGCTGTAAATAAATATTATAAATATATGTTAATTGCATATATATGTTTATTTTTGTACCTTTGCAATTTTTAAGAAATATTAAGAGACATATTATAATGATAACTTTCATGAATATGTACATTATTGTTAGGCACTTCCTCCGATGATTGTATTCTCTTCTTGTCACTTTGCAAACAAGTAATTTAAGTATATTTACATGTCTGGTTATTCCAAGGTTTATACAATTTGGGGAATCGGTAAGGTTTTACTATAATTAGTTTTTTCTTTCATAATTGTCTGTAATAGTGTAAATGTTTGTGTTTAAAGATAAATTATAGTTGCTTACAAATGGAATAAACACTAATTAATCATGAAGTTTATTAGAAGTGTAACGAGACTGCAAGGGAGGGGGCACATTGCTATTTTGGTAGTCAGAGGGGCAAAAAAGAGAATGGTGTATTTTTAACAATACGCGGAGCGATAAAATCCTCACAAAAAACGAAAAGATTCAAAGATTCCAGAAGGGCCCTTGATTTACTTATACAATATATTTTCTTCTGTTTCTGCGTTCCTCATAACACAGGTCAAATTACATTACATAAGTCACGTAAATCAAAAAACCTAGTAATTTTCCCTTTTTAGACAAGGTTCCGCATAGTGAAGGTTCTGTATCTGGCAGATTGATCTGCATCTATATCATTTCATGATTGTATCCTATTTTGCAAAGTATTTCCTTAAAGCAGACCAGATATTTTCACATAGAAAACACAGTCCAGCTCCACAATATCCAACCAATAATAAAATAAAAGCACCTTGCAGAATGCCCACAGTTAACTTCCTAAAACTTCGATGATCGTGCAGCTTTCCAATGTATTGATTGGCCGGAATGAATTGCATTCTTTCCTCTTCGACCCATCTCGAAATAAAACCATGTTCAACTAATTGAAATATCCTATGATTAAACAGTAACTTATATGGGGAGTTTCTCGGCAACGCAACCACATTGTATGTTCTATGAAGAACATGTTTAAACAACATGAACTCTTGATAGTCAAGATTTCTCAAATATGATGGTACCAGAACAGTTCCCTCCATTACTACCACTTCTTGGCATGACCCAGGTTGAATATTATCGGTCTGTAATATTTTCCTCGAGACTTTCTGTATAACTTCAGTTGGTGAACTGGACATTAGTATTTTTGCATATGATTCCGGTGAGTAACAATAAAGGTCGGCATTTGCTATATCCTCCAATGTTTCCAATTTGCTTTCTTGTCTTGGGACCATTGACATCGCTGAATATCCGGCTGAATATGTCGTACTGAAAACAATTGCTGATAACGCCCAGCCCAACATCATACATTTTATTATGGAGTGTCTTGATTTTACTTTTATGGGGGTTATTGCAAGAAAACTGATCGCAACAAAGAAAAAATTGTAATTATTGATGGTATGTTCCCTTGACATTTTTGTCGAAAACCACTGTGCCAGCTGTAAGACGCTAGCATACGTAATTGCAGTCAAAATGAGCAATAACCAAACACGCAAATGCATAGTTCGAAAAACATATAAACTCTGGGGTAACATTCTTGGTCTAGGAATTAAAAATGTTACAGAAACACTAGCATAGTGAACAGTGGCATCCGCTTTGTTTGCCAATAAACGCGATATCCAATGACCAGTAACCGAAATATCTGCAGAATTTTTAGCAAGGTCATTCGCTTCATCCGTCCATGATCTTCTTCGTTGCTTTTCGTATTTTAAGGTTAAGTCCCTTCCCAAAAACTTAATCATATTAACCTCAAGTCCACTAACATGCCCGTCAGACTCATAAACGTATGGTAAATATTCAAACCACACTACCTTCAAAGGCTTACGATCAAGCATTCGAAAAGATTTCTCATCTTGATTATACCTTGTAACATTATGAACATACAGGTTTGCAACGTTCCAAATGTCATTATCATTTGATATGCGAAGATCAGTATAATTCAAAAACCTTAAGTAACATTCTTTTGATAAGTTTGTTATATTCAGGTCAGAAGTGTGCACACCTAATAAACGAGTATGCGTCTTAAAAATCAAAAGATTCTTAATGACTACATCAATGTCATGTTCTGTTTGAAAAATTATAACGTATGTTGTTGGAATGCAGAATGAATAAGTGATTAGGTATGTATATTTTTCAAGAAACTCTGAAGAATTAAATGTTAATACAGCATTATCTTCTGCAATTTTACCCGTTAACCACGTGGCAACATATTTTTCATCGCTGATCACAAATACGCAATATTCCAAATGCAGGTATTTGTTAACACTGGTAGCTAACACTAAAAGTTGAAAATTCAAATACATTTAAATAATTACAAAGATTTACCTTCTTTATTTCCAAAATATGCAAAAATCAACAGTACTAAAAATAATTGGACTGTAACCATTTTGTATATACGCACTAATAAATAACAGAAACTGTAATTGGGAAAATTGTGTGTGGATAGTATATAAGACCTGAATTAATTTGATGTTATCTAGGCGAATGAAGTTATTATTCAAGTTTGAACTTGGTCAAAACAAAAAAAAAGTTAATAAGCACCATGTAAGTATTAATGTGTAATGCTGTCTGAATTTTATAATGTTTACTTACAATAATTGAGTTTATTCGAAAGCAATAATGAATTTTTAGAAATGATAAAATCGTAGTGTTGTTGGTGTTGCCTATACAACATTCCTACATTCCCGGAACAAAATAGCGGTACATAACAATATAAGAATCAGACAGAAATACGATGCAGTTTTTAATATTACTTTATTCTCATTTAATGGAGTATTTAATACTTCCTGAGGTATATTTAAAAGGGTTAAAAGTTAGGCTTTGCTTGAACTAACAGAGGGCGCCACTGGTACTATTTTTCTCAAAAACTATATAAAATTTCTTTTCCAAATCATACTTATGCTTGAATCATTATGCTGATGAAAATTTATTTTTATATCGATTATTCGTTCGATAACATATATGTTTATTTTAAGTAAGGCTATATAAGGTTCTCTTACATTTATTTGCATAATGGAAATGAAAACAGAGCACAACACGACACTTACCTGTCAAAGTCAACACTTTTATACATGTTGACCTAGCGACAACGTTAGCAACATATTTTCGCGAATTTTACCCAAATTTGTATTAAACTTTAGCATTTTTACACATAAACGCATCACAATGGTATTATTGGAGAATGACGCAGTAAGTAAACCATTAACAAAGCAGATAAAATGCACTAAACATTATTCTAACCTCCAACATGTGCAGTTTCTCACAGAGCTCACGAAAATGTTTCAAAAGTCGAAGACAACGGGCTCGGTTACCATGACTTTCAAACGGCGTAAGTTATTTTGGATAGTTGATGTTTCAATAGAGGTCTACAGAATGAGTTTATCCACAGATGATGGCCACGACAAACCAACCCCAAGACCAGGCAAACCTGCTTTACCTGAACCAACCGAGTACATGTGTCTCATTCGAGCCAAATGCAGAACGGAGAAAATCGCCACAGTTGTCCATCAGCGAGATATCAATAAATTCCAAGTGGCCTACAGCAGCCTGCTCAAGGGCAATCTGGACGGCTTGAAGAAACTAAAGAAGCCTAAAACGAAAACAAAGGCTGAATAGGGAGACTCCAACCACTAGGGCTGCTTATATCTATTCTTAGGTATATTGGAAACGATGGGAGAAGAATAATATGGATTTAAGAGAAGAAATGTTATGTATTATAAGAATTAATTTTTAATTTGTTAGATTTAATACAGTATGGGTAAGATGAAGTTGTTTCTTAGTGTATTAAATCATGCTGACTCTGGGGGTATTGTCAAAAAATTTGCACTTGCTCCAGAAGCCATCAATGTTGCCTTCCATGATGATGCAATCATTGGCGCAGTCCACAAGATTTGCTTTGCTGTAGCATTGATAACAGTTGAAGATACACTGATCAGTGTAGTCAACAACTGTTGATTCCATTCCAGAAATTAACATCACTGCGACGAGTGTCATGGCAAAAAGTTTTGTCCCAACTAAAAAAAGATAAGTATTTGTATTATTGGTTTTATAATATTTTGCTTGACAATACTTTTTTGAAATATTGCTGTTTATTTCTTATTTCATGCTCTAATATGTCAGTCTCCCAATAAGCCATAGAACATTAAATTGCCTAATTTTGTTTTAACCGTTTCGTGTGCAAATCCAAATAATTGCAAAATATACCATCAAGAGAGTAAATTATTCGAGAGTAAAATATTATCGAGAGGTATATACTTTATTAGTTTGTTATCAACATTTTATTTCACTTCTATATTTCTGTTAACAAAGTAGGCAACTTAATGTATATCACTTGGGCTGTTAATTGTATATCCGTATTACATATACTAAACATATCAGACAATGATGAAATATCGATATTTTTCGAAATCAATATTAACAATTTTATGATATATCAATATCGAAATATCGTCCTGAAAATATCGATATTATCAATATCGATCCTATCGAAACGCCATCTGTAAATGAATTTCAGAACAAATTACAGTTACCAACAATCTACAATGATCATTAATACACATGGAATCTCGGATTCATACAGCACTGTTACTAACCTGTATCCGTGATTTAATAGAAAAAGATAATACTATTATAAAATATAAAAACGTATTGGTAATTAATAAATATAACGACAAAAATCGATATTTAACGTATTACTAATAATAATAATTCATATAGTGATCTACCTGTCTCTCCGCCAAATATAATAATTACAATAATACATTAAAGCAGATCAATGCAATACTAATGTGGCAGAAAATCGTTATTGTTGTTACTCTCTTGGATACCAACAAATACCAGATCAAAACATTATATAGTACCTAAAATGTGGAATAAGATTGCTAATTTTAATTATTTATTTAATTAAACTGGAATCATTAAATATTAAATCGATTTCTTTATTTATTAAGTTTAACTATAACTCATTTAAGTCTTGCCTAGAAACTATAATCTGCACACCAGCGGCCTCTATGAGCCTTTACCGTTTATCAGTGATGCAGTTTGTTTAAGTTTAAGTCATGTTAAACAGATGGCGGTTATGTCAGGGACATGTCAAAACGATATTTAAAATTTCGATATTATTGAAATAAAATTGACTTATATTAATTCGAAATAATATGTTCATATATTATTTTCTTTCTTGCCTTTTTGAATAACGCGTGCAAGCTTGAATCGCCCAGGCAAATCGAAAAAAGTATTTGGTTAATCTCTAACCAGGACATTTTTGGAACTTTTATAGAGAAAAGTGAAAAATGAATTTACAATCTTGAATAATTAGTAAATTAAATTAATAAATAACATTGTATTTAATGAACACTAAAATTAATTAATTAAAAATAAATACTAATAAATTTAAGCGAATTATATTTGTTTCTGAATTTATAATTTCATTTTAATTAGAAATTTGAATGGAAAATCAAATTATTCAATAGTATTTATACAAAACTGATATTATAATCATCGCAAAATAATTTTAAAAAGAATCCCTCAATTATTTTATAATAAAACTGCGTACATTCTGTCATTCCACCACGAATTGATGTAAATTTAGTTACGTTAAAATGTTCGATTTGATATAAAGCAATTTGATTTCTGTTAAATTCTATTATTTTTCGGAATTCATCGCCACTTGCTTCAATTTCCATTTGCTCTCATCGATGCAGCGCATTGACAGAATGGTGCCAAGTGGATTTTAATCTGATTTCTCAACCGACATACCACAAACCATCACCACCCGCATTTCTTCCACCGTGAGCGAGTATTCGCGTGACACGCGTGCAAATCAACACTTTCGACGATCAGTTCCCACAAAAAATGTTTGTTTTCTTTGCTAACGGGTCGCGCTTTCCTATGCGATTTTAGCGTAATTGACAGTACAAAGGACAAGGTAGAATGTTTGCTATTGCCATGCGCGGAAAAATATGGGGAAAATTCGTTGAATCCAGCGGATCGTTAGCAAACTTCACATGAAATCCATCATTTCCACGAACAATAGTTTTAGAATACAATAAGTTTTCCCCGAACGGGTATAATGACATCGTACGTGAAAAGTGTTTTCGGGTGGGAGCACACGTGTCAGCAATCGTGGAAGTAATGCCACTGACGATGATGAAGAGTGCCAAAAGTGGGACCAAAAAGGTGACCGGCAATGTGTTGACCTGTACGTACCCATCACGGCTGCGGATGCTGTTGGGGGATGGCGACAGGCGAATCAACAGGAGTGCAGGCGCCGCCAGACCGGGAAAACACTCTGAGCGCTGACGACGTCAGACAGCGCGCTTTTATGCGGCGGCGGTGGCGGCGGTGGTGGCGGTGGCTGTCGCACACCTGCTCGATTACCACGGTACTTTGCGGCTCTAAATCATAATGCGTGGCGGGCGAATGCAATTACATCACTTTCGGCAATCAATAAGCGATTAGCGACGTGTACGTTAGCGCGTGTGCACGGCGAGAGATCATCGCGATGACCATCGAGATGTAATTAAAAGTCTGCCTGCTACCGCCGGATGTTTTGTGTTCAAGTGTCGGGAGGCGGCGAACGGGTGGACTTAGGGTATCGGCGTTGCAAAGATAATGGAATTTTGTGATCTCCGGCGATTAATTTTCATGCTAGTTTAGCACCTATAAATCTTTTATTGGCAATTCTTTGTTATTTGTGTTATTCCGGGGATATTATCGTTTCCATCAATGACGACAACGACGTGCTTGACGGGTGGGAAATTTATGATGGTCGTTTCATACTAAAACAAACAATGATGCAAAGATAATGGTCTATTATTTTATCCCAATGTTAGTTAAAGATAACCTAGCTTACACTAACTGTACGCTCAAAGTGATCTCATATAATATAATACAATACGAATTTCTAGTATGCATTTTATTGTATTTTATTGAACCGAGAGGATCCGAAATCAACTATACCTATTCTCCCTACTAAGCCTTTCAAAATATTTAACCACTACATCTATCTCTTCATACTTCCTTGTGGCAATATAGTGAACATCGAAACTTTACACTTATGTCGCGAACCAACGTCGGCGGACCTTGTTGATGGCGCGGTGAACGCACCAGTGGTGTATTTGCGACAGAAGAGAAAAGGGACGTGGCGACCCTTGGGTATAGCGCGGTGAATGCACTGGGCGCACATACAGTCCTTAAACGTCCAGAAAATGAAGAAATCAGGCCGACAGCTACCAGCTGCATGTGTTGCGCGTTTGGGAAGGTGAGAAGAAGCTCATTCGGCGTTCGGATAGCAACTGATTTTATTTTGTAAAAATCAAAACCTAGAAGCTGGTGCGTACCGCCGTAACAACCCTCCTTGCGGTACCACCACTTCCTTTACAATACTCTTATTTCTAGGTGGTGAGGCTGATCCCGCCCTCACCAGTGCATTGCTATGCATGCAGACACACCCCCTGTCTTACGGTGGTTCTCTCTCTCTCTCTCTGCGGGTCTGTCCGATCTCTGGATCTATCTAGGCGAGCCGATATATTCGCCAAGCATATGGTACACTCGCACATGGACCACCCGGAAAGGGTGATAAAAACCAGACGTATGCAAGGCGCCAGCCCGTCGCGTCAACCACTTCAATCTCTTGGGTTTATGGTATTCGTATATTTAATTCTTAATGGCTCAGAGATTATTGAGGTGTGATGAATTCCTCCACTTTACCGAAATAATATATAAACTTAGGAAGAGACTAAACAACTTGGCGTCATACATAAAAAAGGCTCAAAATTGCCACGCCGTTCGCAACAACTTACGTCTGCTTATCCAAAGGCGCGGGCATATTTACATTATGTTATGATCAGAGAGATTACTAGACTACTTTTCTTTGTTCTGATTTTTGAAACATAGTTTACGAAGAAAAATTTAATCGGAGGTATTCTTGTATAATCCCTTTATACATTCTTCACTTTCACACAAAGTTATAATAGAAATCAAAATATATCAAAAATTTTAATAAACTTTCCGGTAATCATATCTTCTGTATAATTTAAGCGAATAAATTCACCGGAAACTTTCTCACTTCTTCGTTCTAGAATTCTCTAATTGCTGGAATCTCTTTGTTAGGAAATTAATCCTTTTCATCCTGGATCAGCACCAAAATTAACGTCATCTCTAACGAAGTGCAAACAAGGTGTATTTCTCAAAATTGAGTAGAATCAAACAAAACATTAATTTGAAGTATTCAAGTAATTTGCATTTTAATAAATCCACCATTAAGTTATGTCGAGCAAAGTAATTCCGAATGAAATTTGACTAACACAATATTCGCCTAGTTTTATAAAGTTTCAAGACCGTAAATACATTTTATGTAATACTTTTTAATGTTTGTGATAAACCCAGCTTTAAATACACTCCTATATTGCACTATTGCAAAACAAGGCAAAATTTTGCAATGACAACTCTATCAACTCCTGTATAATCAGAACGTAAATCTAACATGTAATATCATAAACACTGTAGTACCCAGTTTTATACAAACTATGATATAAAAGCACGTGGTGGATGTCCGTGAAAGATTAATATTATAGCGAATTCAATAAAAATACAAGAGCTATCAATTGGTAATAAAATTTACTAGTCGAAAATGGATGTTGTAGAAAGCCGTTTGGTGAATGCGTTGGCATGACAGATGGGCATTGAAAAACAACTATCGATCGTTCAACGCCCACACTTGGTTGCTAGGCGTTGATTTTAATTGTTTATCCAGCACGTCCAACAAGCGTGTGGAAAGTGGAGAATGCGTTCGTGAAGACCTCGCATTTCGAGTCCTGCGATGGCATGGCACTTAGCAGTAGGTGGCGGCGGCGATGGCGGACGCACGAAGTGCATCCGGCGGCAGTCGCATCGTGAAAAACCGTCGCGATCGCCGACTTAGTAAACATCGGCGCGAACAAAGTGGCGCGGACACGCCGCCTGAAAATTTCCAATTGTGCAGCGACGGGGACAATAGCGCTCGACCAGCTAGCACCACCATCGGCGGCAGTGGCGGGGAAGTCGTAATGGTCGGCGGTGGAGGCGGTGGCAGTGCGAACGGAAGCGCCAGCGGGCTGCCGCCGATGGAGGAGCGGACGCGCTACGATGAAGACGCGCGGATGATATTTTTGTGTAATTACGTAACAAAGAGCCTGAAAATAAAGCACGACAAATGGACGCGAATGCTACAGACAGAGGAGTACAATGTAAAATTTTATTATCTCGATCGCGATTTCCCCGAAAGGCGGCGATTTTTCACTTGTTTTACGCCATCATCTCTGTTCAGAGCTTCGACAATGTTTTGGTTTTTAATTTTTTTTTTCAGCATTGCGTTGTTGTGTTTTTGGAGACGGATCAGTATCGCTCACTGTTTCTTACGCTGAATTTTAATGGTGCATTGGTTGCGGACATGACGTTGCCTCGCGTGCTGGCTGTGCAGGCCGGGAAAAATTGTTATTTTGTGAAGCGTGAAGCAGGAGCTATTAGCAAAAGTCAACCTACGCAGGAGCTGTTGATTTTTGGCGATATCTCGAGCGTGCTGAGCAATACGCTGGTTGCGCTGAACGAGGAAGTTTTGTTTCCGCTGATCAAAACACAGATCGAGGCCAAGCAGTGGCCGTCCATTATTGCCGAGAGCGTCGACAAACAACTGAATGAGTTTAATTCTGCGCTTTATCAGGTAAGCGGAAACAGAAACGCAGGACGTAAAGCCGTTTGTTTCATCAATACGACATAGTTTCTAAAACAAATTCAAACTAATGCCAGAGTTCTCTTGTAATCAACAGGATGGCGCTAGTATGTCAAAGCTAACTAAACCATACGAGAATCAATATTATCTTCTTTAACGATATCTCTCTCTCTTTCTCGACTATATCATATCATTGATGGGCAAGATGGTAACATATTCAAAATTCAAACCAGGGTCATTGCCCAATTCTATAATTATTTTTTCTTTTGGTTAGGTTTAATCCATTTATACTAGATTCGGTTAGGATAAATTTTATTGAATCGATCCTCGAAATTTTCGCCACAGAAGTAAAAACTCAAACTTGCAGGGCGCTGTAACAAAGTACTAAATTTTTATCTGGACTACGGCCTGAAAAAGTTTGGCAAGTCCTGATATAGTTTATATGTTATGTAGGAATATAAGAAACCTTTAGTCTTATTGTTAATTAATTTCATCATAAATCTAAGATAGTAAATTAGGAAAAACTAAATGGACCAGGGAAGAACGAACAAAAAAAAGATAACGCATTAAGTGTGCAGGCAATTTCACGTTGCTTGAAAGCTGTAATATGAAACGCAGGTTGTTTGATTTCCACCTCTAGATGAAGGGTTCGTTGGATGGAATAACACTTCTTCCACTCCCGCACGAAGTAAACTCAATCAGGGAATCAGCCGACCGGTTAGCACGCAACGAAATACGTGAGGATGACGTGGCACTAAAGGCCCTCATTGACTCGTACATTTCGAAATGGTGTACGATCATAACAAACATTCTCAAAGACTCGCCACAATCGCTCTTTGAAAATAATCAATACCCGGGCCCCATGAAGGAGCTGAACTTTTGGCGGCAGCGCCTGGCCAACCTCAATAACATCTACAAACAGCTGAAAATGCACGATGCCCGCGAGCTGCTCGCGTACGCCGAGCAGTGGCACTCGACGCATTTGCTCGACTTCCACAAAACATTTGACCTTCTCGTGGGAGCCATCATCGAGGCGAAAGAAATCGCCAACTACATCACTGGCCTCCAAGAGCAGTTCATAAAATTCGAGGAGTTGAACATCAATGATCTGGCCCCGTTCGTCGGTCCTTTGATGCGTGGCATTAGTTTGCTTTATCAGAACTGCAAGTACTATAGGAAGAGCGAACGTGTCGCATGTTTGCTCCAGGCCGTAGCAAATTCTTTGATTCAGGCGTGCTCGAGGACAATGAATCCGTTCGCTTTATTTATGGGCGATCCGGACGAGACGCTCCAGAAGATTAGCCAGTCCACAGATGTCGTCGCGTTGTTTCTGCGGATTTACGAGTTTGTAAATTTGCGCCTCGCTCGCGAGATTGACCCTTGGCAGTATTCAACCGCTGTGTTATTTCGGCGGCTGTTTCAACTTCAGAAACGTCTTCGCTTGATTGATAACCTAATAACGACCTCGCTTGTTTTCAACAAACTTGAGAAGATTGAGATAGGTGGCAGCAAAGGTGGTGTCTTAACCAAACAAATCGGCCAGATACGGGAGGAGTTTATCGCCAAGTATCAAATCTTTCAGAATATTCAATATAATGCATTGGATTTAGATGATGCGAGGATTGATGTAGATTACGAGGTGTTTGAGACAGCTTGTGAAGATTTTGATAATCGCCTAGCAACGATATTTGTGTGGGCGTTTGCAGACTGCCGAAATTTGGAGGCTTGCTATAAGTTCGTTCAAGTTCTGGGCGGTTTTGCTAGTCGGGACGTGATTCAGCGCCAACTCCAACCGCATTATGCGAAGATGATCCGCATGTTGGATGAAGAAATAGCTGCGGTTAGGAGAGTGTATGATAGAGGAGTGGTTGGAATGTCTGAGGGAGATTACAACAGGTTTAATTATCCGCCCTTGTACAAGAGAGTGCGCGGGTTGCGTGCTCTCCGTGAGCGCACAGAGCGGCATCTGAAAGATTTCAAAGAAGTGCGTAATGAAGAGACAGCGACGCTAATTGCGGCCGGATTAATCCATGATGGGGAGCAGCTCGTGAGCATGTTAATTGCGGACGAAACAAGCGCCGTTAACAAGTGGTTGCCGACGCTGGCCGGCGTCGTAGGGCGCTGCATTCGCTTTCCGATCCTCGCCCGTGATCCTGAGCGCCTCTTGATTGTTAATATCGACGAGGAGTTTGTGGAGCTGTTGAAAGAGTTCAAGCATGTTGAGGATTTGGGCTACTTGGATCAGCTACCGACCGAAGTGAGGATGATTTACGACCGCTACAATGAATTGACGCATACTTTGCAAATTCTTCACGAATGCGTTCAATTCTTCAATTATATTTTAGAAGTTTCCAACGCAGAGGAACTCGACATTTTCGCCCCAGAACTGGAGACAATCGAAGCGTATTTCGTGAAAGCATTCGAATTAACTTGGGAGCTGAATAGTAATAAATATAATTTATTTTTTATGATTCCTGTGATTTTTCTTGTTTTTTTTGTAGACTTGGAAGAAGTTCGAAAAATGCATTTGGCAGTGAAACTTTTGTATGATCGTAAAGTGTGTGTCGATAAGCACGTTAAAAGTTTCGAGAAATCGTTGGAGAGCGCCACAAACAAGAGCATTTTTTCGCGCCGCGATCCGAAAAGTTCAGAGTTAATTTCGCTCTTTAATCGAGACGAAGAGATTCAGCGACGCTACCGAGCGATTGAATCACTTGGCAAAGAACAGGAGATTATGCTGAAGACAAATTTCGTCCTGCTTTACAATGTTGCGCTGCCCTCTTTGCGCACGGTTGAGGTGAGTGTGAATTTATATAGAATTTTAAAAATAAAGTCGCCGTCATTTTTCTTTCTGCGGCGCGATATCGTGAAGAACGGGGACAAAACACATCATTTATTCTCAGTTATCCGGCGACTTGTAAAAAGAGATACTATTAATTATACTGACAGATGTGACTCCTGAATTTCCAGAACAATAATTTATCCACTGCATTGTCGGCCGAAGTTTTGCGCTCGGTTAGCGGAAAGGCGAATTTCTGCGGGAGCGAATCGTAATTGACTTGTATGTTTGCAGCAAATGGATGAATTGCAAGTGAAGCGCACACGCTTCAAATCCGAACTATCAGTGGTTAAATTTGAGCATTATCACGCGTTTGCAAGTTTTTACGATGGGGTGTACGCGGAGCGCGCATTGTGCGATGTAAAATGGCTGGCATATTTGCGCAAATTCCACGAGCGCATGTGGGAAATATTTGTGAACGCGACGCGTCTGAATCTGAGCTTCTTCATTTATGAAATGGATTTCAACGAGAATGCTAATCCACTTTTTTGCATTACAATCGCGTGGGGTGACGCACAAATTGAAGGATCGCCCGCGTTGCGCTACGCCGACGTTGGCATTTGCACGGATGATTTCCTGACGTGCGTCGAGCGAATCCTCGAGGAAATCTACGCCATGGCTAATAAATTAACCCCATGCGAAGCGAATCTCGCCGCACTCGTCGCCGACACTGAAGTGAGAAAAATGAGCGACACGATTCGCAAGCGCTGCTGCATGATGAACGCACGCATTCTAGAAAATCTGGCGCAATTCGACGATTACAAATGTCTCTGGCTCTCCAAGAAAGAGATCCACTTAAAGCACTTTCTGCAGTATGCACGTGTTATTACAATCGATGATTGGCTCCATTTGAATGATAATGATACTGATCAGTCACAACCGATCGAAGCTGAGATAAAATCGCCAACATTGGATCAATTCAAACAGCAAATTTCCTACTTCGAAGAGCTGAGTATGAAAATGGAGGAAGTTGAAGATACACGTATTTTTGACAGATGGTTGCTATTGGATATAAAACCACTGAAACATGCTTTGGTCAATGAGATAAACAAATGGGCGAACTGTTTCAAACAACACCTTTGTGACTGTGTGATTAACGGTATTGACGAGCTGGAAAAGTTCATTGATGATGCGGTAGGGCTTATTGGGAAACCTGTGACGACCAATAATACCGATGCCGATGCCCTCATACGCATCATGAGCTGTCTAGCGAAGATCAAAGACCGACAACTGATCACCGACAACATGTTCCAACCCCTGCGCATGATTATCGACCTGTTGACATACTACGACGTCGACTTTCCGGAGGCAGTCTGCGTGCGCCTGCAGGAATTGCCAGCGAAATGGGAAGCATGCAAGAAAATCGCGCAAGTAACGAAACAAATTATGGCGCCGTTGCAGGCGAGCCAGGTGAACGTCATCCGCAGGAAACTGTCGCTCTTTGATGCTCAACAGCAATTGTATCGCGAACACTTCAAGCGCCTACCGATTTTCCTGTTTACCTGCGAGGGTATCTATGGTAAATTAGACAGATGCCATTCGGAATTGGCCGCGTTGGAGGGTAATGTGGAGCGTTTGTGGGAGCAAGGTGGATTGTTTGAATTGCAGATGCCTGAGTTCAAGCAAGTGGCGGTGACGAGGCGCGAACTGCGGTTACTGAAGGAACTGTGGGACTATGTGGTCATGTGCAATTCGTGGATCGACGAGTGGAAACACACTCCATGGAAACTCATCGATGTTGAGGCAATGGACATGGACTGCAAAAAGTTCGGCAAGGATCTGCGCGCCATGGATAAGGAACTACGCGTTTGGGACGTTTACATACAAATGGAGGCAAACCTCAAGAATATGCTAACATCCCTGCGGGCTGTTACTGAATTGCAGAACCCTTCCATTCGAGAACGGCATTGGAATCAACTTATGAAGACCATCAAGGTGAGTTATCTGACGGTCTAAGTGGAAACTTGGCATTTAACAATCCCATATTTTCAACAGAGCCCTGGTTTAAATCAATCTTATTATACCGTAAGTATTTGTAGACGATGCACTAATAAATATTTCTAAAGTTTCCTATTTCAATCATTTTACCACTATCATCAAACCATAACACATTCTTAAAATACAATTAGGTGAAGTTTGTAATGGATCCTGGAACAACTCTGAATGATTTACTTACTTTACGTTTGCATGAGTATGAGGACGAAGTCAGAAACATTGTGGATAAGTCGATTAAGGAAGTTACCATGGAAAAAACAATATGCGATTTAGATGAAACCTGGTCCTCGAAAGAGTTTGATTTTGAGTTACACGATCGTACACAAATCAGTGTCCTTTTAGTCCCAGAGGAACTAATTGAAATTGTGGAGGATCATCAAGTGCAGCTGCAGAATATGCTGACCTCCAAGTTCATTGAGTTTTTCTACCAGGAGATTACCGATTGGCAGAAGAAACTTTCAAATATTGACCAAGTGATCTCTGTATTTCTGGACGTTCAACGGAAATGGGGCTACTTGGAGTCTATTTTTATCGGCTCCGAGGATATTCGCAGTCAATTGGCGGATGACTCGCAACATTTTGACGACATCGATGTGGAGTTTAAGGATATTTTGCAACGCGTGCATAATCAGCCTAATATACTTACGGCCACAAATGCGGAAGGTTTCAACGATCATCTCGAGCGTCTCCTTGTCGAGCTGATCCAATGTGAGAAGGCCTTAAATGACTACTTGGAAACTAAGCGGCTGGCTTTCCCGCGCTTCTACTTTTTATCCTCGGCCGACTTGCTTGACATTTTAAGTAATGGGAATCATCCCGATTTGATCCAACGACATTTAACCAAACTGTTTGATTCATTGGCTAAATTGAGTTTTACGAGCAAGGGTGACAGGGATGCTATAGCGATGTTTTCGAAGGAGAATGAGGAGCGGGTCGATTTCCATGCTGCCTGTGCTTGCACCGGAAAGGTTGAGATATGGCTGGATGCTCTGATTGACACGATGCGTGAGACCCTGCGCACGTTGTTTGCCGGGGCAGTGAATGCGTACGAGGGGCGCGCGCGTGAGATCTGGATCTACACGTATCCCGCTCAGGTTGCGCTCGTTTGCATTCAAATTTGGTGGTCCACCGAGACTCAGCACGCATTTGCACGATGCGAGGAGGGCTACGAGTACGCGCTCAAGGACTACAACAAGAAGCAGATTAGCCAGCTGAACACGCTCATCTCGCATTTGCTCGGAGAGCTAAGCGCCGGCGATCGGCAGAAGATCATGACGATTTGCACGATCGACGTGCACTCACGGGACGTGATCAATAAGCTGATAACGATGAAAGTCGAGAATGCGCAGGCCTTCCAGTGGCAGAGTCAATTACGGCATCAATGGGACGTGCATCGCGAGGATTGCCACGGAAATATATGCGATGCGCAGATCCGATATCAGTACGAATACTTGGGCAACACACCGCGTTTGGTGATCACGCCGCTCACTGATCGCTGTTACATTACGCTCACGCAGAGCCTGCACCTAGTGATGGGAGGTGCGCCCGCAGGTCCTGCCGGCACCGGTAAGACAGAGACAACCAAGGACCTGGGTAAAGCGCTCGGGATCATGGTGTACGTATTCAATTGTTCGGAGCAAATGGATTACAAATCGGTGGGTAATATTTACAAGGGCTTGGTGCAGACTGGCACGTGGGGATGCTTTGATGAGTTTAATCGAATCTCCGTCGAGGTGCTTTCAGTCGTCGCCGTTCAAGTGAAAACGATCCAAGACGCAATCAAATATCGCAAGGTGCGCTTTCGATTTCTCGAGGAAGAAATTAAACTCGTAGATACGGTGAGTCTCCATCGTTCGTTCGTTTACCGGCTGACGTTTTTAAACGTTTTCGTCTGTCTTGGTTGCAGGTTGGTATTTTCATCACTATGAATCCGGGTTATGCGGGGCGGACGGAATTGCCGGAGAACCTCAAAGCTTTGTTCCGTCCCTGCGCAATGGTCGTGCCAGACTTTGAACTAATTTGTGAAATAATGTTGGTTGCAGAAGGCTTTCAAGATGCTCGGATTTTGGCACGAAAATTTATCACTTTGTACACGCTGTGTAGGGAGTTGCTGAGTAAGCAGGACCACTATGATTGGGGTTTAAGGGCAATTAAATCTGTGTTGGCCGTGGCAGGAGCTCTTAAACGCGGCGACCGTCAGCGGCCTGAAGAGCAGGTGCTAATGAGAGCACTCCGCGATTTTAACATACCGAAAATTATCACTGACGATGTCTCCATTTTCATGGGTCTGATCCGAGACCTATTTCCAGCTTTGGATGTGCCGCGTAAACGCGATGCGGACTTTGAGAAATTAGTTAAGAAATCCAGCGCGGATTTGAGTTTGCAAGCTGAGGACGGTTTTGTTTTGAAAGTAGTGCAGTTGCAAGAGTTATTCGAAGTACGCCATTCCGTGTTTATCATCGGATTTGCTGGCACCGGAAAGTCGATGGTCTGGAAGACGTTATTCAAGACGTATGTGAACCAAAAGCAGCGGCCGGTGTTCAACGACCTCAACCCAAAAGCAGTCACGAACGATGAGCTTTTCGGAGTTATCAACCCGGCGACGCGCGAGTGGCGCGATGGTTTGTTTTCGGCAATTATGCGCGAGCAAGTTAACCTTCCAGGCAACTCGCCGCGATGGATCGTCCTCGACGGCGATATCGATCCCATGTGGATCGAATCCCTCAATACGCTGATGGATGATAATAAGGTGTTGACATTAGCAAGTAATGAACGCATTTCGTTGACACCACAGATGCGGCTCATTTTCGAAATTGCTAATCTTCGTACGGCGACACCCGCGACCGTCTCACGTGCCGGCATTCTTTACATCAATCCGAAAGATCTCGGATGGAATCCATATGTCGCGTCATGGCTTGATACGCGTGGCAATCCAACCGAGCGCACGTTGTTGTCATCGATGTTTGACAAATACGTGCCGGCCTGTCTCGAAATGCTCGAAACCAAATTCAAGAAGATCACGCCACTTGTTGATGTCACACACTTATCCATGTTGTGTCACTTATTGGACTGCTTCCTTACCCCGGACAACGTGCCTCTCGACTGTCCCCGGGAATGGTATGAAGCGTATTTTGTTTTCTGCGTGGTATGGGCATTCGGATCAGCGTTAAGTCAGGATCAGATCGATTGGCGCGGGGAATTTAGCAAATGGTTTACGCATGAGTACAAAGCCGTGCGTTTTCCTACAGATGGATGCGTTTTTGATTACTACGTCGATAAACAAACAAAACAATTTGTCCCTTGGACAGGTTTAATCGATAACTTTCAACTGAACCCCGAGATTACTCTTCAGGCAACTCTAGTGGAAACGATGGAAACTTGCCGAGTTCGCTTCTTCCTCGATCAACTGATGAGTCGTCGGTTACCATGTATGCTAATAGGACCGTCTGGATGTGGGAAGAGCGTGCTTGTTGGCAAAAAGCTCGCTTCCTTACCCGAGCACTTCCAAGTTACGAACGTCCCCTTCAACTTCTACACGTCCTCCGAAATGTTGCAAAAAATATTAGAGAAACCGCTGGAGAAGAAGGCAGGACGCGTGTTTGGCCCGCCGGGCAACAAGCAGATGGTGTATTTTATTGATGATCTGAATATGCCCGAGGTGGATAAATATTTCACCGTGCAGCCGCACACGCTTCTGCGCCAGCACATCGACTATCAACATTGGTACGATCGCAGCAAGCTGTCGCTGAAAGAAATCCAGAACGTGCAGTACGTGGCATGCATGAATCCGACAGCTGGTTCGTTCGTCATCGATCCACGTCTACAGCGACACTTTTGCGTCTTCTCATTAAGCGCGCCGAACGCTGATGCACTCGTCACCATCTATGAGACGATTCTGCGCCAGCATTTGCGCGCCGGCAACTTTAACGCCGTCGTTAATAAATTATGCCCGACGGTGGTGGCGGCCGCGCTCGCGTTGCACCAGAAAGTCTCCGCCAATTTCTTGCCGACCGCTGTCAAATTCCACTACGTATTCAACCTGCGCGATCTTTCGAACGCCTTCCAAGGCATGCTCTTTACAACCGTCGAAGGCATCACGTCCATAACCGATTTCATTCGACTGTGGATGCACGAGTCGATGCGCGTGTATGGCGATCAAATGGTTAGCTACAAGGATCTGGACGTGTTCACAAAGGCGCTGCACGAGATCGCGAAGAAAACGTTCGAGGAGTTTGACGAGATCAACGTTTTGCAGAAACCGTTAATATTCTGTCACTTCGCCGAGGGCATGGGCGATCCCAAGTATTTGCAGGTCTTCAAGTATGAGCGCCTCAATAAATTGCTGTCGGAGGCGCTCGCCAGCTACAACGACCTGGTGGCGGCAATGAACCTGGTGCTGTTTGAGGACGCCATGAATCATATTTGCCGCATCAATCGCATTCTCGAAGCGCCACGTGGCAACGTATTGCTGGTCGGCGTAGGCGGTACGGGGAAGCAATCGCTCACACGGCTCGCAGCTTTCATCGCTTCGCTAGACGT
The DNA here is from genome assembly GCA_027575185.1 of Mimaenictus wilsoni. NCBI lineage: Eukaryota > Metazoa > Arthropoda > Insecta > Coleoptera > Staphylinidae > Mimaenictus > Mimaenictus wilsoni. Next base: position 62,934 of record JAODAC010043981.1, on the reverse strand, counting down.
GACCCAGGTTCAGCTTAAAAAGGGCTACGCCATCAACGATCTGCGTCTGGATATTGCCAGCATGTGCATGAAGGCGGGGATGAAAAATGTGGCGACTGCATTCTTAATGACCGATTCACAAGTTGCTGACGAGGAATTTCTGGTCCTGGTTAATTATATGCTTGCGATCGGCGAGATTCCCGACTTGCTCACCGAGGACGAGACTGAGGAGATACTCAATCTGATGAAGAGCGAAGTGAAGGCAGCCGGCCTCAGTGATACCAAGGAAAACTGCTGGAAATTCTATGTAGACAAAGTGCGCAAATTAATCAAAGTGGTGCTGTGTTTTTCGCCCGTGGGCTCAACTTTGCGAGTTCGCGCGCGCAAGTTTCCAGCGATTATTAATTGCACCGCGATTAATTGGTTTCACGATTGGCCGAAAGAGGCATTATTGAATGTATCGAAGCGCTTTCTTGAGGAAATTGATACGCTGCCGCCCGAATACGTGGCGTCCGCATCGGAATTCATGTCTTTTGTGCACATTATCGTTAACCGCATTTCACAAACGTATTTGCTGCGCGAGAAGCGCTACAACTATACTACACCCAAGACGTTTCTGGAGCAGATCGCACTCTACGCGAAACTGCTCTCCAGTAAGTCACAATCTCTGGAACAAAACATACTTCGTCTCGAGAACGGTTTGATGAAGCTTAAGACAACGTCAGACGAAGTCGATGCGTTGCAGGATGTATTGGCGGTACAGGAAGTGGAATTATCTGGCAAAAATGAAGCCGCCGATAAACTGATTAAAATTTTAAGAGCCGAAAACGAAAAAGTCGCTAAAGAGCAAGCACTAGCTAGCGACGAAGAAGCGAAGGTGAAAATTATCGAAGAGGATGTTGCCATAAAAGCTCGAATGTGTGAGGAGGATTTACGTAAAGCGGAGCCGGCTCTTGAAGCCGCAATGGAAGCACTAAACACGTTAAATAAAAATAACCTGACCGAACTAAAGTCCTTTGGAAGTCCACCTGACGCCGTGGTAAACGTGTGCGCTGCCGTTTTAGTGCTCTTCGCAAAACGTGGCAAAATACCGAAAGATCGCAGCTGGAAAGCGTGTAAAATGCTCATGGGCAAGGTGGATCAGTTCCTCAGTGATTTGCTATGCTACGATAAGGAGAACATTCACGCGGATGTCGTCCGGGTAGTGTTGCCGTACATAAACGATCCGGAGTTCGAGCCGAACAAGATCCATACAAAGTCGATCGCTGCCGCCGGACTATGCGCGTGGGTGATCAACATAATGCGCTACTACGACATTTATCTCGTCGTGGAGCCGAAGCGTAAGGCCCTGCAAAAAGCGCAATCAGATCTGAAATCCGCTCGGCAAACACTCAAGGACCTCAAAGAGAAGTTGCAGCAATTGGAAAAACAATTATCGGTACTGCGCGCCGAGTACGAGGAGGCGATTGATGCGAAACTAAAGTGTCAGCTGGAGGCCGACGCCACCTCTACAATGATTAATCTCGCACGCCGCTTAATTAATGGCCTGGCGTCGGAGAATCTTCGGTGGCGAGATGCGGTGGGCAGGTTTAGGGCCGCCGTGCGGCGGCTACCTGGCGACGTGCTGCTCGTTACTGCGTTCGTGTCGTACGTCGGGTGCTTCACGCGCAAATACCGCAGCGAATTGATTAACCAGCACTGGGTGCCGCACCTCGGCGTTCTGCGGCCGCCGGTGCCGATGACGGACGGCCTCGATCCACTGGCGCTGCTCACTGACGACGCCGTAATTGCCAATTGGAACAACGAGGGACTGCCGACTGATCGCATGTCCGCTGAGAACGCGACGATCCTGTCGAACACCGCCCGCTGGCCGCTGATGATCGACCCGCAGTTGCAGGGACTCAAATGGATCAAGCAGCGTTACGCAGCCGCCGACCTAGTGGTCATTCGTCTTGGCACAAAGAACTATCTCGACACGATCGAGCGCTGCGTGTCCCTCGGGAGCATTGTGCTGTTGGAGAACATCGGTGAGACAATCGACGGTGTGCTCGACCCGATCCTCAGCCGGGTTCTAGTCAAAAAGGGTAGGCTTATTAAAATCGGGGACAAGGAGGTGGACTACAATCCTGCATTTAAACTGATTATACAGACAAAGCTGAGCAATCCTCACTACAAACCAGAGATTCAAGCTCAAACCACATTGATTAACTTTACAGTGACACGCAGCGGGCTCGAAGAACAATTGCTAGCAGAGGTCGTGAAAGCGGAACGACCGGAATTAGAAACATCGAAGGCATCGCTGACGAAACAGCAGAATGATTTTAAAATTACGTTGAAAAACTGCGAGGATAATCTTCTGGAACGTCTGTCATCTGCTACTGGGAATATTTTAGAGGATGTCACGTTGGTGACGAACCTAGAGACCACAAAGAGCACAGCTGCGGACATTTCCCTGAAGGCGGAAGAGGCAAAAGTGACAACGGTGAAAATCGATGAGGCCCGCGAACAGTATCGCCCGGCGTCGGCACGCGCGTCTCTGCTTTATTTCATCCTAAATGATTTAAATCGCATTAATCCTATCTATCAGTTCTCGTTGAAGGCGTTCACGAGCGTATTTAAGAAGTCACTGAGCGTCGCCGCACCTGCGAAGGACCTCCGTCAACGTGTTGTCAATCTACTCGACAGTATCACCTACAGCGTGTGCAGGTATACGAGTCGCGGGCTCTTCAAACGCGACAAATTAATCTTCCTCGCGCAGATGACGCTTCAGATACTCGTCCACAACAAAGAGATCCCACCGGTCGAGCTAGACTTTTTGCTCCGCTTTCCCGTCACGACCAATCTCACTTCGCCGTACGACTTCCTCTCCAACGTGCTATGGGGCGGCGTGAAAACTCTCTCATGCATGGACAGTTTCCGCGGCCTGGATAAGGACATGGAGCACTCGCTGATGCGTTGGCGAAAGTTTGTGGACAGCGAGTCTCCAGAAAAAGAGAAGTTCCCGGGCGAGTGGAAGAATAGGACCGCATTACAGAGATTATGCATCATGCGCTGTCTGCGACCGGACAGGATGACATACGCCGTTCGCGCCTTCATCGAAGAGAAACTCGGCACGAAGTTTGTCCAAGCGCGAACCATTCCCTTTGAGCAGTCCTACGAGGAGACGAGCAACTCCACACCGATATTATTTATTCTCTCGCCTGGAGTGAATCCACTCGCGGATGTCACGAACCTGGGGCATCGGCTCGGTTTCACGTTCGACGGTGGCAATTTTTGTGCGGTAGCACTAGGCCAGGGCCAGGAGACTATTGCGGAATCGGCGATCGATCGATGCGCCGCAGCCGGCCACTGGGTGATGCTGCAGAATATCCACCTCGTCGAGCGTTGGTTGCCGTCTCTTGAGAAGAAGATCGAACAACAGTCGACGCACTCACACCCCGACTATCGCCTGTTTTTAAGCGCCGATCCGTTGGCGAATGTGCTACCACAGGGCATTCTCGAATCGTCGATTAAAATCACCAACGAGTCGCCGACCGGAATGCTCGCTAATTTGCACAAGGCGCTGGATAATTTCACCCAGGAGACGCTAGAGATGTGCACCAAAGAAGTCGAATTCCGCGCGATCCTCTTCTCGCTGTGCTACTTCCACGCGGTGGTTGCCGAGCGACGCAAGTTCGGCCCGCAGGGTTGGAATCGCGACTATCCATTCAACGTGGGCGACCTTACAATCAGCGTGAATGTCCTCTATAATTACTTGGAGAACAATAGCAAAGTGCCGTGGGAGGATCTAAGATACCTCTTTGGTGAAATAATGTATGGCGGACACATCACCGATGATTGGGATCGACGTCTTTGCAGAAATTACTTACTGGAGTATATGCAGCCGTTGCTGTTGGACGGGGAGTTGCATTATGCGCCTGGTTTCCGAGCACCGACGAATACAGACTACCTAGGTTATCATCGTTACGTGGATGAACATTTGACAACGGAATCTCCGTATTTGTATGGGCTACATCCGAACGCTGAGATCGGTTTTCTCACTGGGACATCGGAAGTGATGTTCAAAACCATCTTCGAGATGCAGTCGCACAACTTGGAAATCGCTAGTGGCGTTGGAATGTCCCGGGAGGAGAAAGTACGCGCGCTGCTGGATGAAGTTGTCGAGAAACTTCCGGAGGCGTTTAGCATCAAGGAGATGATGTCAAAGGTAGAGGACCGTTCACCGTATGTGGTGATTTGCCTGCAGGAGTGCGAGCGCATGAACGTGCTCGTCGCTGTCATGCGGACGTCGCTGAAAGAGTTGGGTCTGGGGTTGAAAGGTGAACTGACAATCACGCCGGACATGGAGGAGTTGGAGGGTGAACTGTTTTTGGACAAGGTGCCCCAAAGCTGGGCGGCGGCGGCTTATCCGAGCTTACTTCCATTAGGTCAATGGTGCGCCGATCTGAATATGCGCATTAAGGAGCTGGAAAATTGGACTACGGACTTTTGCGTGCCGAACAGTGTGTGGCTGGGGGGGTTGTTTAATCCGCAGTCGTTCCTCACGGCGATCATGCAGCAAATGGCGCGACGAAACGAGTGGCCATTGGACAAGATGTGCCTGCACACGGAGGTGACACGGAACCTGCGAGACGACATTTCAAGTGCGCCCAAGGAGGGAGCTAATGTGCACGGGCTGTACGTTGAAGGCGCACGCTGGGATGTCAACCACGGCGTTATTGCCGACGCTATTCTCAAAGAACTGTTCCCCATGCTGCCGGTGGTTTATTTGAGGGCCATTACGCAAGATAAGCAAGATTTGCGGCATACGTACGAATGTCCCGTATACAAAACACGTAGTCGTGGACCGACCTACGTGTGGACGTTTAATTTAAAAACTCGGGAGAAGCAGTCGAAATGGGTTTTAGCTGGAGTTGCTACATTGTTACAAGTTTAATATATTGACTCTTTCAGAACCAGTTTATCGTTAGTTTCTTCTATTATGGAGATATATGTTTTTGATAGAAAATTATGCATGTTAATTTCGTGGTTAATGTTAATTGTAATTATTTATAGAGTTTAGATTAGAGACAAAGTAGAGAATATAAAATATCAACAAATATAACCTATACGTTTACGGTGTTCATGTTTGGATATGAAGAGCAACCAGGAGAATTTCCCTTTAAAAGCTTCAAACGTAACGAAACTCACAGAGAAGGTCGGCGAAACTCACCATTGAAATTTAAATAGAAGGAAAAGTGAGTAACTTGTACGAGTTATAATCTAAATCTCGTATAGAGGTGCTAGATAAGATAAAGCTATTCTTAATATAATAAATAATATAATAAAATATAATATATTTCTTAGAAAATACATAAATCAAATGCATAAATCAAACATATACGAACTATTTGAGTAAATTACACACGTTGATTCTGAGGTGAATCTAAGGTTGTTGATGTTTAGACATTCTGTTTGGCGATATATTCCTTAATAAAGACAACAAACATACGTATGAGAAGCTAGAGATCAGTCAAATGTGTTCTGATTATGTTTTCCGCCTCGACGAAATGCTGAAATCCCCGGCGACGTAACTTTCCGGCGAATGCGAGGAATGCCCGTACTCTATCACGACCCTCGGCTGATCGCAGGACACGCAGGAGCGCGGTGGCGTGGACCCGAGCGAGAAACGAGAAAAACATAAAAAAGTGAGATCAGTGGAGGGCGATGAAATAAGTTAGTGCGTGCGTGTGTAAGCGTATTCGTTGAGTCACCTGAGTCTATCATTCGCAGCGCGTGGATCGCCCATCCGATTCCGATACATTTAAGCGTCGTCGTAAGGAATGCGTCGTTCTTTACGCCTGCGTTGTTCTCATAGGCACACACACAGATTGGCATCAGGTTGTTGAACGTCTCCATGCTGGTTTCATCAAACGACGATTTATAATTATCATCCTGAAAGAGCACCGCCGACAGAGTTAGCAAAACCTCTCGTTTATAACGCTGTAATTGAAATATATCGCGGTGGAAGTTGAAGACAGAAAGAGGGCGTAAAAAGAAAGTTTGTTTCATAAGTTTTTCTTGATATATTTTCAACGTGTTTTTGTTTGTTTTTCTTTTAATTGTATAAAAAGTGGATATTTTTTATTTATAAATATATTTTGCTTAAGAGTCTAACAATAAGTAATGATACTTGAAGCTGCGTTTCAGTGAAACCTGCCACATGTAATATACAGAATTCTGTCTACAATGGAAATTTTCTAGGATCGTCGCATGGGTTGGACTTGTATGGTAAATAGACCTATATTACGCATGTCTGGCGCGGGATCCCAATGAAATATTTATATATAACGGAATATTTTATTAAACATTTACTTTTCCCCGTTGATGTATTGCATTGACCTAAATTTAATGGAAACCTGTCCATAATTGACAAAAGGTTGGTTCCGAGATTTTATTTTACAAGGATGTTTTACCATCTATCTCCAACTCATAAATTACTGCAATTTATGAGATGATGAGTTGATCAGATAGTTAGTCCAAGTACTATATCTGTGACACTTTTTAATCACAATCGATTATACGGCTTTTAAACAATTTCAAATATAAATGACAAGGCTAACTTATCAAAAAACTGTTATTTAAATGCACAACCAAACAGTATTTAACGGTATATACAAAACATTTAAAATTTGGACTGTTGTTCTGCTGTTATTGATAAACCATAAAACGGAATAAGTGTCAAAACAATTTTATTATATTTGATTTAAAATTTACTTTGCATCTATTTGATTTGGTACAAATCAAATA
>JAODAC010043981.1:18886-56066 GCA_027575185.1 Mimaenictus wilsoni | reverse complement strand
AATAAGTGTCAAAACAATTTTATTATATTTGATTTAAAATTTACTTTGCATCTATTTGATTTGGTACAAATCAAATATCATATAGATTGTTGCTGAAAGCAAAATCCTCTGTTAAATGTGCTCGCAGCTATGAAAACTCGATAGAATATAACGAAAAAATATGAAATTATAATTTGCCTCTTTCATAAAATATTGATTAAAATATAAATCCGACGGGTGGCATATGAAACGAGCCATCGCTACAGCATGTATATGAATGAGTTGCATGTGCGTGGTTGCGGAAAAATCTTTCATTGTTATGCTGTTTTTTCTCATCGTTACCACCATGGCTACACCCGGTTGGGGACTGGTCGGAGATTAGTTTGAATTTATTTCGTGTCGATCCATTCGTGCCACCCTCCCGAACTATGGATATTCCTGTTGGGAATGCTGAAAAGTTTTTCTTGCCGGGCGCACACACTCGAGAAGCGCGCGAACAAGTAGCTTCAAGCAGGGGAGCGCCGTGCCATCATCGTTTGATCGTCACGTCTTGCCTCACATCGCTCGCCGCCCACTGCAGTAGGGCACGATTTAAAATCGCACTTGTTAAATAAACCGAGAGGAAAAGCGGAGCGTTGAGGGCGAGAGTGTTGGCGGAGAACTCTCCGACGCGTAGGCGTAGGTTGGTTGTCGAGTTGGGGTGCGCGCGCGTGCATTAAGCGAAAAAGTTATTATATCTTGTTAAACTTGCGCACTTACACAACACTACTGCTTTTATTGTGGCCGCTCACCGCCGTCCCCTACAAGCACTGGCAGTTCGGCCACAGTTGCACAGACTTCGACGGGCTCGCTCGTTCAAATATTACACGAATTCCAAGCGCTTATGATTTGACAGCAGATGTTGCCGGAGTCGAGATGAGAACCGACGAAACCGCAAAAATTACGGGCACAATTTCCGGCAAAAGGCAAAACTTATCGGGATGTTGATATTTCGTTCAATTAATGCCATTAATCTCGGAAATATTTTCACAATTGCCCGACTTTAGTTATTGTGGTATAGCTTTCTAAAGAATTATACAAATACCGTTTTTTAATTTGTATTCATTAATTTCTAACCACGGTTCGTAACCGTACATAAATACAATTTCATGGGACGGGCGAAAAGTTATCAAAATTAGTAATAATGTCAATATTTTGAAACTGGTTTTGTATTTATTTTGATTTATACATCTCGTTGTAATGGAAAGTCCAAACAATTTATCTATTGTGGACGGGTTGCCGAATATTACAGGTAAATACAATACAAATGGGACAACTTGATTTTTGAAAGTCAGGAAGGCAAAAAGTTTAAAATGTAATTTTACCGTTTGAAATATAATTTAAAAATCTAAATTCCAAGAGGGAGGTTCCTCCCCCATTTTCTTATATCGCGATGCCCAGGACACACGTAGATAAAATATTCCGTTATACACTAATATTTGATTTCTTTTCGGCGTTAGATAGGTTCCTCGTAATACGGGTCAATTATATTACATAAGTCAATCTAAGGATCGGGAAATTGTTCCGTTGTAGATACAATTCCGTATTTTACAAATGCCACATACCGGCGAAGTTTCACTGCACATTTTCAGAAAAACGTTATCATTGCAGTGATTAAATTCATTTGAGTAAATCTAAAACATGTTAATATTTCACTTCGCCCTTTTCTGAAATCTCGAAAATTCTCTTCATCTGTTATGAAAGCCCATTTGAGGAAATTTTGCTGTGAATGATTAAATTTGCCGAAAAAGGTAATAAAAAATTTAATGCGTAAGTATAACATCCATGACATTTTGACAATTTGATCTCCACCACTGCACTCCATCGCAAGACACATAACCAATAACAAACAACCCCTCACCGTCACCCTCGGCAAGTCCGTCGCGCAACAAGGTAAGATTATCTGATTAATTATTCAGTCAAGTCTGTAGTACACATTGTACACAATGTACGTACATCTCTAGGTGTTTGTCATGTGAGTCATACGCGTAGTCATAGTCGCCCTCATGAGCAAGGCCGGTAGCCACCACGTGCACCCCAAAATGCTGCCTGGATCGTTCTGGGGCCCTCCAGGGAGGGTAGATACTGAATTGATACCGCTCATCAACGCGCCCGAACGTGCGCCGGCTGTCGGCTCGTAAACGCCGCCGCTGAGGTGAGCCACCCCACGTGCATCGACCAACCGGACCCACCTAACCTCAATACACCGCCACTGCCGACAGCCCCCTCACTGCATACCCGCAAGCCGGAATTCGAGAATTTGCATGGAAAAACCATAACCAAACAAAATGCTACAAAAGGGGTGTTTATTAGAATTTATATCAAGATAGGCGCTTCGCCGTGCGCTGCTAATGTAATCAGCCGAATACATCACTGAGAGCAAACTTAAATTTAATTAAAATGCATTGCGAGTCAAAACGCGAGCTGGCGAGAGATAAAGTTAATGGCGAAATTCACACACTGCGCCGCCCGCCGAATGAACATTATCGATAATTGAGGTTATGCCGCCCCTTCTGCTAAGCCTAACCTCAATTGTTGGCTATTCTTTTTTTGCAATGTTAGCAGGGGGAAACCTGCACCTGGGATAAAAACGTGGTCGGAAGTACTCACAGCCGAAGGCACTTATGCAAATTTTTAGGATATTTTATTTCCGGTGTTGTTTTTCGTCTCCCCTACTATGATGATTGTTGTCGCTGATGGCGCTGTTATGTTTTTCATTAGACTTTGGAGAATTGTAAGGACTTATCCCCTAGTTATTCTTAATAGAAACAATTTAGTTGTATACATATTTTATGATTGTATATTGTTTTCGTACTTTATACCCACAACGATAGTACAGGGATACAGTGAACATATAAATAAAATATGTGAATACTTTAACTATAATAATTATACCACTAAATTCAATTTATAAAATCTTATTTAAATGTAGAACAAAAGATAAAGCATGAAATTATACTACCCAATTCCTCATTTCGCTTATGCTGCATTGGCGAGATGAATCACCGAGTCAGAATCAGTGCAGCATCAGTAATTGTTAAAATAAATTCGCATTTCGAATTGAACACGAGTAACATCGCGAGAGCATCCCACTATACTACACACAACAGCAGATAGCGCGAGTCCTTAATTAAAACTTACACAGCCAACCGGCGTAATTACAAACGCGGCCGCAGCATTTCGGGAGCGGCAGGGCATTCTCACACGTCCACCGCCACCGCGTGCATCATGTTGACCGATTTATCAACGTCAAATCGCTGCTGGCCGTCAGCGCACTCTGGCATTCTGCGTGTGTGCATGTGCAATTGCGTCGCGGTGCTATACTATGAACCCCAAAATTAACCATTTTCAACGGTCCTACCCACCCATGTGCTGTGGTAGCGTGCTGGAGGCGGGTGCAAACGTTGCCTGTTTGTGATGTGTTTTTAGTGAAGCACACTCGCCGAACAAATTGTGCCACTAACAATCAGCGCGTGTTTATTTTGCTCTACATTTGTTTTTGTGGTGGTTATGAAAATACGCCTAGAAAATACGTTTTCAAATGCTTTTTAAAATGCCTTCATTTGATGCTGGCGTTCATTTGCGATTGTGTTGCGTTGCCGCAGCAAACGCGCGAATGTGCGCCAACAAATTGGATTTATTTTATTTCGCACCTAGTCAGGCAGAAAATTTCCAATTGACGGTAACTTATTATTTTTCGCGCTATACGAAGGTAATTTAAGGACGTATGGGTAGTTTCACTACTGTTGTTGACGCGTTTATGACGTAAGAATGTAATTTTAAAGGCGTCATTAAAGTGACGAAAATATATCATACAGAATATTCTAAATATATCGCAAAACAATTTAATAACAATTTATTCTTTTATAGTTAAAGGCTGATAAAATCTTTACTACCTCATTAAAATTATGAAAATGATATACAATGAAATCTGGTTGAAACGGAAAGTTTCGGAACCTATTTTTCTGTTAAGAACCGAAAAAATGATCTTTTATCAGTACGCTTTGCGATAAACTCGACAAAATCACGAAATTTTAAGATTGCAAGAGAGGGCACTCCGCCGCCCCATCATACTTCGTTATATATAGCGACTCACATGATTTTCCCATATCAATATTTTGTTCTACGCAAATAATCCATTCTGTTCCAGCACCAGCCAGGTCCCGAGTAATACAGGTCAAATTACATTACATAAGTCACATACAACAACGAACTTGCAAAGTTTACTGTAGTATGCAGGATTCCGTATATTACAGGTTACGCATATATCAGGTGACACTGTAATATTTATAAGTACCAAATATTACTCTCGTGGATATGAACTACGAAAATTTAAATAAATCTTCTAAATTTCACAAAATTAAATAGTGTTTCAGTAATGTACTTAGGTGATTATTCAAAAAATTCGGACAGGGCTGCCGTGATATGGTGCCGGATGGAGTCTTGAAGTATAAAGCATCGCCATGGCAACGCCATGTTTTAGTATAAACATCTTATTGTCATGACAACGAGCATATGCTTTGTGAAACGAAATATGTTTGCTTCAAAGGTATTGTTTCAAGCTTCGGTCATGCTTATTATTGCTTACAAATTGAAACAACGTCATTAATATATTAAATTCATACAAATTGAAATATCCAGAAGCTTTTAACGTGTTTTCCTATTTTTCTCTTATCAAAATAGCCTTCCTGTAATGAGTAGTCATTATCATTTCCCTAATGAGAAATAAATTAATCTGAAATATCAATTGCCTAGGTGTCGTGGAAATGGATTATTCACTATTTCGTTTGAAAAGCGATGATGTACATGTTAATGTCCTTTACACTATCACAATCAGTAGGAAACATCAATAAACGACGGCGCGTATGATTAACACTGCAGGTGCACGAAGTGACAGTCGAAGCGGCATTATTAAACCACCACCCTTCGATTCTCAACATCACTATGGGCACAATCCGCAATGCATGCGTGTATTTGCAATAACGCGCCAGTGTAAACAATCCGATTTGCATAAATCGCATAAACGAATCGCGGCATCGGCATATCATGGAACGTTCAATCCCGCTTCTCGTACATCACTCGATGGAGCGCGAGTGTATCAAAGTGACACGACGCGCTTCCTTGCATATTTCATCCTGTCACTTAATCGCCGTCATCGCCCCGCGTATATATCCATGGAGATGAGACTTTGGGGAGCGGCACAGGGTGCGTTTTAAAAGATCAAGCGCACTTAGCTCTACCGTCGATACGATAAGATGTTCTTATAGAAATTACGTATGCGGAAGCGCGGGAAACGAACGTTTTTCCTCTTCTCCTTTGCCTGGCTGCTAACCGGGGGAGGCGGCCGGATAATATCCACTTGCGCCAGCTTCCGACGCATTTCGCGCGGGGCTGCGGCAAGTACTAACAATTATCAGAGATCGAACGTGCGAGGTCGCCGCCATATGCCAACCGCGCACGCTGCGGGGAAAGATAGACGTTCTCGCAGGTCAAGACAGGTTTGCGAAACGTGACCGGGTAACTTGTTGCCATGACAACGAGACGCGCGTCCTCGACATAAGAGGCTCGAATACACAGCAACAAAACGCGACAAAAATTAACTATAATGAACCTAACTTTACCAAGATTTGAATGATGTCCTCTTTGGTGAGCAACATTGTGTTGATAACTTGAAAATGGTTCGCCGGTATAGACAAGTTTGACTAGGAGAGATTCCTGCGACGGTGCGTCGAGACGAAATGAGGTGCAGCTGTGTAGTTTTTCCTGCCGGTTATTTCCGGGCTTCGTGCGTGTTCGGGTGCGTTCGTCGCTGCCGCCGCCGCTGCTCAGGGGTTGTTTTCCGGGCGGAGTCTCTCTCCCTGCAGTGATCGCGGCCCGCTGCGGAGCAGGCACCGGGGTCGCAGTCGCGTGCTGAACTGGCTGCACGCACGTTCGTCTCGCCCGTGGCCAGCAGCTCGCAGGAGCTCGCCGTCGAACGCCAGCGAGCGACCGGTGGTGGTGGTTGGGAGAACCGCCTTCGACCTGCCTACGTTATACTTGCTCAACCGCCGCCAAGGCGACCAACTAGCACGAAAAACGCGTATCTCGCAAAATTTTATTCTTCCTTCTGTATGCGTGTATTAAACCTAGTGTCAAAACAAACTTGTTAATATACTAATAAACTAACAATAAAACGACTGCCATATTGTAATTTTTTTGCGTGTGGACTTAAGTAATTTAATACCTACTCAACTACCTGTTTAGTGATAAATATTAGTGTTTTATAAAATTCCTACGCAAAAAGGAAACTCGTAACCAAATGATACAAAACATAACCAAACTAATCAACTAGTTACAAGTAACAAATCAAAAATAACCCCGGAAGGCGACAACGATTAAATTGTTAAGGTTTTATCAATAAGCAAATTTAATAAATATATTAAAATTATTCGGTGTTATTCAGGTGTTACATGGAACAGAACGGTGTTTAAACAGTGCAAAAGATCCACAATTTAATTGACAGTTTCTAAGCAAGGGTGAAAAGTTTTCTAGAGAAGAAGGGAAGAAAATAACTCATCTCTCTGCGAAATTTGGCTGCAGTGACTTTACGGTACGTAACTTTACTAATTGCTTAAGTTTGATGGATTTACATGCGAAGCGGATTTTTCGCAAATGCGCATTAAACATAATTCAAATCTAATGAAACCTCCTTTTTCTCGCGCACGGCTCGCGAGTAGACGGAGTTTTAATTGACGCGGCTAAGCGCGTCTTTAATTTGATTTCCACGGCCGTATTAATTCAACTCGTTTTTTTTACCGTATCCTCCACGTCAATACTCATTAAATGTGATTTATAATGCGGTCGTATATTTGATTAACAAGATTTTTAACGACATGTTGAACAAACTGCAAACATGCTTTATTTTGAGCAAAACTGTGTTAAATGATTTTAATTAAACAGTAGAAGAGTTACTTGTTGATTTAAAGATTCATTATTTGAAATATTAAATAGAGAATTTTAGGATGAGCCATGTGCATTAGTGAAATAGATATTTTTTCAGATTTGGCGACGTGCGGAAAACGAAGGTCTCACAGCATCAATGGATTTACTCTGTTCTTGCAACAATCGCGAACGGCCCGATAAAAATGTGAAAACATTGCGTTCCTGACAATCCCAGTGCGTTTGTAGAGTGTGTATGTGAACCGCGACGCGCGCAATTGACACAGATCTCCGTCGACAACGAAATAAACTGCTTCGAAACCCATTTACCTCTCTCCGGGCGCAGATAAATAACAAAGGTGTTGGTGATGGTGATGCTGATGATGATCATCACGCATCTGCTGCTGGTTCCTGTGTGGGTGGCGGTGGCGGCGGGCGAGGAGACGACTGCCGAGCTTGCCGAGGCGACGCTGGGCGGCACCGCCAACCTGCCCTGCAGCCTCGCCTCCAGCAATCCGCTGGACCGCGTCAGCGTCGTGCTGTGGTATCGCGGCTCGACGACGGACGCGCCGTTCTATCGCTACGATCTACGCGAAGGCCGGCCGCAGCACTGGGCCGAACCGTCCCTCGGGGATCGTTACTTCCTGCGGCTTGCTGACGGCGAGCGCGCCACGCTTACCGTCGCCCCCATTCGCCTCACCGACGAGGACGTCTATCAGTGCCACGTGCAGTTTACGCGCTCGACGAACAGCATCACGCATGTTAATCTCAGTGTCATCGGTAAGTCTGCTTGCATCTGTCTTCAACTCAACCTGCTTTTAGTATAATATGATTGGTTTGTCCAGGGGAAAACGCTCGTAAAACCTGTCATAATATGTTTAAGAGAATGGAGAAAGAGAATTGATTCCAAAGTTATCTATACTTCAATATTTACTACCTGTTGTGGGATTGAAATACCCATTGGTTATTTTGAACTACGAAAAGGTATTGATAAGGTGGTCTCCAGGGCCTCTAGGCACGTACCTAATAGATAATATAATTTTAATGCAACTCATCTATCCGAATATATATGTTACTGATATAGTAATTATTGATATCTCATAAAGTAATTCCGATGTAGTAAGAGGGGTGCTGTCCATAAGTTTTTCTAACAAGATACTAACATAACATGATAGTTAACTGGCTAAAATATCCGATATCAGTTGCTTACCATTTGTTTTTTTTTTGGTTTTGATTTCTTTAGCATCGACCACTGTGATCATTGGCTCTATTGTATTTTTTTCTATGTAATTACTCATATTAGAGGCTAACACTAGTGAAATAGGAGAAAAAATCGTTTTGGTCTGCATTCGTAGGGATTAGGAAACATTCCAGTGAGTCACCTGGCTGGATAGTTATTTTAGTACCGGGAATAATCGCACTATAGACACATTTCTTGGTACAGACGCAACCGTGGACTTCAGAGGACTACATATACTATCAACTAAAGCAACTAATCTATCGGATTATCTAATTATTCTTAATATGATATGATAACTATAATAATGACATTATTCTGAGTTATTGACCTCAAATTCTGTCAAAATACTAACTTAACGTGCGCCAAGATAACTAAACTAATTTGTATTCTAAAGTATTTAACCCATTTAATCTACACTAACCTACCGTAAAGTTTGTTACACATGCTAAATCATTCCTGACTAACCTAAGACCAAGTCTATTAGGTTGACATACCTGTCCTATTTCTCTAATCAAATCACTGAGGAGAACAGTTTAAGCCTGCTCAAATGTAAGCAAACTTAGCGTTTTTGGATAATATTTAAGTGTTCCAACCCATCAGCTTAATCTAAAGCTTGCTTATGTAATATTCCTGGTATTTCTCCTTGTTTGATAATACATGCGATCGATTAAAAACTAAGTGATGTAATATTTAACGCTTATATAATTTAACAGGAAGCCTACGTAGGTAAAGTTAACCTAAGAAAATATGAATATTTAACGCTATTGTAATTTAATGTGATGGTGACTTTAACGTAACTTAACCTAACAAAATCTGAATATTCCAGTGAGAATGGCGCATAATTGAAATTAATAATTACTGTGTTGACAATGTTCTTATCGCATTTAAAACAGCTTGGAAAGGAGATTTGCTCGTGAATTATTGAATTAAAGTTATGCGGCCAAAAGACCGAACGCCCGCCGAGTTTGACAATATGGCGGGGGCGGTTCGTGTGCGCGATTTCTGTATCAGTCTATAGCTCGTCGCACTCCGCACCCGCCAAGTTTGAGGTTAGTTTGCAGGCGTCGGTGGGTTGCAAAAAGCAGCCGCAGTGGGTCTCCCGGGTGGTTTGGAGCTTGTTTTCGCAATAACTTCAGTTGATCGTCTCGACGCGACGCGCTTTCGAGCACACAACACTCTTCGATGCGAAAGCTCGCGCGCGCTCTGAGCACCCGGCCAACTATTCGCCATTAGAGCAAAACGATATCGCCAACAACGCCGACGCGACGTCCCACTGTCACTCCTAAACAAACCCCCTAAAACCCACGCACCTCTCTTCGCCGATATGCTCCACACGTCGCCGGCACGAAAACGCCAACGCCGCATCACGTACGGCATGGATTCGCAGAAAAAGAACGCAATTTCTGCGGCGCAAAGCAAAGTTTATCAAACTTCATTAGCCGCTTCCACTCTGCTCATTTATTATGCTAAACAGCGGCGCAAACAAACCGAGCGAGAATGGAAAAAAGCTTGTATGAAAACTAATAAGCCACGCTCGGATGGAATAAAACGAAGTTTGTGCAAAATAAATATTGTGCTGAGCTTGGGCGTGCGAAACTTGTAGGGATGTTCTACATGCACGTTCCGGACTGCACACAGTGTCAAGTGTTTAATTCGGTTCTTAATTAATGGTAATCTTCGCCAAGCGTCACTTGTAATTGCGTTTCGAACGTATATCGGCCGTGACCGGTACCCGTGTCCTGGCGGCGGCAGCCAGGATACACAGCCGGATGCTTGTGGGCCAGACAGTAGACATCCAGGCACCGCGGCGGCGGCAGCTGCTGCAGCATTGGGGGAGTGGGACGGTAGTATGGGTTTGAACGCGTTGGGCGTTTTGGTGACGTGCACACTAGCGCGAGCACGACCTGGAATGGGGACGGACGTGCTAGGATAGCGGTGGCGGCAGCAGGACGACTATGGGGACGCACGGCCTTCGTCAGGGCCACTGCAGTTGCGGTTGTAATGACGCTGGGTAATTAATTACGCCATCCATACGTAACTACCTACATTTAACGCCACGCCGTTATGAAATATTCACGCCATGTGTTTCCGGAGTGCTTTAGCTGCCACACAACCTCATCTTTCATCCACCTCACCCGCCCGCTCATTGTATTAACAATTTTAGTAATAATGATCGTTGTGTGCACATTATTGCTACTCGGTTTAACGAGAGTCGTTCATTGTCTACATATTTCACATTACTACATCGGGTTATTTAATATTTACTTACGAATTCATCAACATTTTCTTTAAATATTTATACAGTTTTATAGTTTAATAGATTTTCCGTTCAGCTTACATTTTCTCAAGTTAAAAAACATTTTAATTGAAAAAGTAAGTAAAATGTGTTGAACTATAATTTAATTGAAAACCATTTTGAATTGTAAGAAATGGTGTTTAGTCTTACTTCTTTTAGTGTCTTTGTCCTATTACTTAAACTTTATATAGACATCAATAATCAAATTTTGAGTTTTGTTTATTTCTCATTATTACAATCGGTTATATAAGGCTTACAAATAATATTATTTAAAGTAGATATAAAACAAAAATTTGAGTTCAATAATTTCCAACTTTTTAACGTCAATAAAGATTTTAATGAGCTGCCATGTCCTATATTACAATTTATGCGATCACATCGAGCATTGTGTTTGATCAGCACTCGACTGATTCTTCCGCAGTTACTCGATGACCATGTTTTTGGCTTGGGTGTAATGATAGAGGAGGAAATTGCCTTCCGTTTGCGTGGCGCGCGAGCGAGGGATCGCCCGGTGTTGGGCGAGCCGCGTCGAGGAAATGGTCCGAAATTAAATCAACACGACTGAGCGTTGCGCGGAGGCGGCGGCGGTCGGTGGTGGTGGCGTAGGAGGCGGTGGCGTTCAGTTAAATATTGCGACTTGCTGGCGCTGGCGATGGCGACGCGTCGACTGTGGTTTTCGCCTGTCGCTTGCTGTGTTCGGTGGCCATTACGGCCTGCATAAACATCGCATAAACTTAATAAATTTGACAGATGAATTTGCATTAAATTATAACGCTGCGGGGGAGGGTATTATTACGCACAGCGTGCACGCTATGCTACAAACATAGACATAATTACAGCGATGGGGTAGCCGTTTCGAAGTCGAAGTCAACTCCACTTAGAAGTCAGTCAACCCTTTCTAATATATTAGCGACCGCACGTCGATTGCGATTTAGTGCGTCGATTTGTCCCAGGCATTTGAAGGGCATAATTAATAACGCACTCAATTTGATCGACATTCTCAATTAGCGTACGATATTTTTGTTAATTATTGACGCTGCTGCTGATCGATTAATCATTATTGCAGGTAGCTAAAAAAGATAACATTAAACATCCTTCAACGATATTAAACTTTTTGAAGGTGATTTATATTGATTATTTTAAAACCTAATTTCATTCCAAGATTATTAATTCTTGCTATCTAATGAAGGAAATTATACTTTACTGGAAGATGAAAGAAGAAGTATAATCAACACTGTTTGCTAAATATTTGCCTAAAATTTTATCGAGTCTTATTACTCTTCAACTGAAGAATATAAAGTTGAAGATTCTACTAACAAAACTGGGAACAAACTAGGTCTGAGAATATTTAATATCAAACTTTATCAGTCGCAAAATATCACAAAAGCATCAAAGGGTGGCAGCATGATAAAAGCACGTTTTGCGTGCTGTAAAATAAATATCGCACACACATGCTCTGAAATTAAAAGCAGATTTCTCAAACGCGACGAATAAAGTTGTAGGGCCGGTTGCGGATGCTGCATGGAGCGCTCAAGAAGTTTCGTGCCGTTTTATGATTACGTTTCCTGCCCGCAATGCCGCGCGGAATGCACGAGCGGTTGGGAATCTCGATTTTGTCTTCGTTTCTTGCGCTCACAGCGATTCATTCCTGCCACCCCCGCCGCCGCCAAGTGGTTTTCGTCGAGTGAGCATACATGCGCGAGCGCTGCTGCTGCACCGCCGCGACCGCCATCGTCACCGTCACCCCCGTTTCGTTGTGTAAACAGAATGTCGCTCATGCCCACACGTAACAAAAGTGACGCTCGTCGAGCGCACTATTGCGAAAGTGCACAGATTTTCGGGGGTGGCGAGCGCACCCATACAATGCGATGCGATCTCACTCCGGGTAGACGTACAGTGTGAGGCGAAATCGTTTTAAAAACGCTCTACGGCGCTATGTAATGGCTTCTTGTCACGTTCTTGTCACGTTTTTAAGGGTGTCTTTTTTCTTTGATTATTGGGATAGCTATTGTTGTTGGGATGTTTAAGGATAAATTTTGGCTAAAAACGTTGCCATGTAATAATGGTTTGATGCATTTAAAATGATGATCATGCATAATCATGAAATAGCTTTCTAAGTAAAACTTTTCTAACAATGCAAGAGATATTTGTAGTTTAATTCTAGGAGGTTTACCTGCCATACTCAAGCAAGCAATTCAAAGAAGGTTGTTTAACATTTGTCCTGAGGGATGGAAATAGTCAAAGTTAGATTGAGTTTAAATTGGTTTGGGATACATTAATAATGCGTTCGGATAAGTTTTGTTGAAATGAAAAGGTTTTAAGGGTGGAATTACTTATCTTGGATTTCATGAAATTTTAATAAGATAGACGAACTTTTAGTGTTTTAATTTGCTATATTTCGTATTTCTTTCTGTATCAACTTTCTTTATGTATAAAAGATTTTTTTTGTTTTCAATGACTTTCTTGAATGAACGGGTCCAAAGTTACTTATTCTATAATAAAATTGTATACTATTTCAAAACATTCCAAAATATCTTGCTAGGACCGAAATGGTGGAATTAAAATGTGAAATTCAAACTTTGTTTTATAATAATTGCTAATATACTAATATTGACTTCTCATTCAAGGAGTAATTTATTCTCCATTTTAGTTTGATATGAAGGAGCCCAAGGATGTTTGAGTTACGTGTAAAGAATGGAGTTTTCTGAAATATTACTAGTTTTAAAGTTGTCAAGTCGCCTAGGAATGTAAATCATGCAACATTCGCTTCGGAGTGAAATTTGTTTCAAACTCCTGCAACATATGAATTTAATTTCTTAGAAGCGATATTATCACTGATGAAATTAGAAGAATAATGACGACGATAAAAATAGATTTACCATAATATTCAGAAAGATTCTCTTGGATTAATTTTGCTTCTGAATTGATTGGTGAGTTTTGTTCAGAGGGTATTGCAAATATAAATAAAAGTACAATCTTTGAGATATGTCAACTTAGCTCATTATTCTCGCTGCCAAAATGTAACCGTCTTTTACTCAATTTTCAACAATAAAAATGTCGCTTCTATGCAACTAAATGAACAAGTATCACAAGAGTTTGTAGCAAATATTAGTCTGTATCGAATGGTGCACGATTTATAATCTCAGAATTACGGAGAATATGAAAAAAGTAATAACTGTA
The DNA here is from genome assembly GCA_027575185.1 of Mimaenictus wilsoni. NCBI lineage: Eukaryota > Metazoa > Arthropoda > Insecta > Coleoptera > Staphylinidae > Mimaenictus > Mimaenictus wilsoni. The sequence continues at coordinate 42,414 of JAODAC010043981.1, read as the reverse complement.
ACACCAGTTATTCTTAGATTGGGACTTCGATCCTCTTCAGAGTGTTTTGTTACCTATGACGCCTCCTAGTGTCAGAATAACAAAAGTTGTGTTTTAATTTTTCTATAATTTATATTTAAAAATGATTATTTTTAAGTATTCCCCTTAATGTGTTAAACAATTTTACGCTCTATAATGAATGAGCTTATATGATTACAATTTGAAGACGACTTTGGGGTAAGTAATGGCATACAATGTCTCTGATGACAGAGAGGTAATGTATCCGCCGAGAAATTATTTCCTTGCAATAAATTCACCTTATTGACACATTGCGGCTTAAAAAATGATTGATTTACAACTTTCCCCGTGCGGCTGCGGTAGCCGCCGATTGTTTGACGAAATCAAACACGACATCCATCACGATACGCTTAGAAGCGTACTCGCATCCCAAGTACACACGTATCGAAATTGAAACATTGCACCTTTACGGCATGCCGGGCGTTTATCATCCGGAAGCGATCGCTTCACTAACGCGTTTATCCTCGGAACAAGATAACAAGCGGATCGTAGCTACACCGGCAGCCAAACGTGCTCTTTATTCCACTGTCTCGCACCACCCCCTACGCCACCACGTACGCGTCGTATCTGTGTATTTGCGTGCGTTCTATGCGTAACAATGTTCTATTTATGGCGTATGATTGCCGGTTGGCTATGTAGAATTTGCATGTTAATTAAATTCAACAATAGTGTTGAGTAATCTAGAAGCGTGCTTCGCCTGGTTTGCAACATGCAGTGTGTGCGCGTGTACGTATAATCGAACTCGCTATGTGTACACGGTGGCGAACAAGGCGCGGATTAGGAATGGAAAAGGACTCTGCAAGCGCCAGCGCGCCGCCACCCCGTCTCCACACAACCGCATTCATCCGCCAGCCGCCAGCTGTACGTACTTCATACATCCGGTATGTCGACAATAGCCGAGCACTAATTACGCCGAGAACGCAATAATCCAATAATGCAAATTAAAAATCAGGAATCCTGGTTGCATGCTCGCCCTTTTTTATCCCTCGGATTGTGTCACTCAAACGTCCAGTTGTAAACAGTATCTGATCGCAGGTAATCAGTTCTCGATTGATTTCCTGCTACTTTTTTCCAGTCTTCCGTTTTCTCACACGACCCAAACCGGCGCGTGCAAAGTGAATAAAAGTACAAAACTTTAGCTTAATTGCTGTGGGGGGATGGCGAAGGCAGGGGAGATAATGCTCGGGACGCACAAAAATCAAAAGGAAATGACGGAAAAACTTAATTTGCGAGGAAGCCATTAACTCCCGGCCGCTGAAACCGCCAGTTGGGAATTGTGAATCCTCGAGAGTGGGATATAGGGGACTCAATACGGGCGGCTTGCCTCTGGGCAAGGTATCAGTCGTGCTCAATAGCCTCTGTATTGCTCGGCAAACATTCTTTAAAGTCACTCGTGGCACTGATATCCCTTGATATCTATTTGACCCATCTAATCAAGCCACAAAGACCTATACTTCGGGTTAAGTTTAATGATCTCCACTGATCGATTCCGCGACTGGCAGTAGCAGTGGTATTAGTAACCTTTTGCCTTCCACACAACGCTGACACGCCGCCGGAGGGAGGGATTCGCCAAAGTTGGTGCGTCTGTCGAGATAAACATTTAATTTGTAGAGGTATTATTCCTGTTACTTATGTATTCAAAGCATGTCTATTGTATTCCAAGAATTACAATTATGGATTTAATTAATTTTGGTTTATATTCTTGTCGGGTCTCGCTCAATAGCTATTAATGATGTTAATATTTACCCGCTTCCATTGGCCTAAACTTATTTCTCTAGCAAACTTTATAAATAAATTTACTTTTTCCTGAAGTAATCAACTATTTAATAATTGCCGCTTGCCGCGTTGTCGAGCTCGGTACTCGTTAGGTCACCGCAATAAAGCAACGGCGGACGTAGCTACGCGTTGGATGGGTGACCACTCGGTCTCTCCCCACTCAACAAGCGGCTGCGACGCCATCCACGAAATCCTGACTACGCGGTAAAAACGCGAACGAATGTTGGGCGATTCGCTTGCAATGGTCCCCGGAATAACACCATATGCACAAAGAGATCAGGCAGTACCATCAGTAGCGAGACCGGATCGGACGGACCGGGAGAAAGTTACTAACACCTTACATATAAATAACCAGTAAACTCCATAAATATTCAGTGCGTTATCTGCCATCACATATAAAACATTATTCATAAACACTTTCTAAACTTTAAAAACTATCGTACTAAATTTTTAAATAAATCATGTTGTGAATACGGGACATGAAAAATATATTAGCATACGTTACTTGCGGTTAGTATGTTGCTAGTTATTCTGTGTGGTTTTTATTCATTTATTCATGCGTGCCATAATGGCATAAATTTTCGTATGGAACGTAGTTTCCGTCCTGCGAGCGACCACTCGGGGTGTGTGCAATATTCCACGCGAAATTAACGAAACATGAACCGCAAGGCTATATTGTTATCGATTTAGATTTTATCGACGCACTCAAGGAATAAAGCGAGAATGATTAAATGGATAAACTTCCCTTGACACGCCATCGTTGAAGGATTAATTCATAAGGGAATAATCAGGTTTCACTATAAAAAATGAAATTATACTAAATTGGCAAGATTAGACTTACTGAAGGTTACATAAGAGCTTTTAGTGGACTATATTTACTTATAAGATGAATTGTGTGATAAAATTGTACACATTTATTTTGGTATTACAAAATGAGGTTAGGTTAGGTAATTCTAATTGGTGTTTCTTATTCTAAAATGATAGAGTTTGCGAGAAATAGTAGGCTTATATTTCTCAATGAATACACTATCTATGGGCTTTATCGTTTATTTGAGAACGAAGTAAATGGAAATGGAGAATCAATAACTGTTTGAATGAAAATTCTATGATTTGTATATTTGAAATTATTTTAAAACAAAAGTGTGAATTTCACATTTTAGTTACGTCCTTTGACCGCTAGGTGGTGCGTCGAACTTGGGTCCTCTTCACTTGCATTTGTTGCTCCGATTTAACAGGATTGTGTTAAAAATGAGGAGTAAATTTACATTATTTCGCGGGTTCTGATTCCGCTTTAAGATTTGTCCCTAACAAACGTCTGTACAGATCACCAGGTATCCTGATTATGAGGAATCTACTGGACTACCTAATAAGGGGGAATTATCACCTTCATACTGAATTCTACTGACAATGAGTATAAACCAGTTTCTTTGAATAATGTTGGGATTCACTATTTTATTTAAATATTAGCGTATGCGCGTTTTAGAAGAAAGCATCACTATACGCACCAAAGGGAACCCCAAAAATATAAAATATTGACTAGTGTGACACTAGCCGTGGCGGCCAAGTGCCAGAATAACAAGACTTCCAAATGCTATGATTCCACAGAAATATTGAAACAAATAATAGAGAATATCTATTTTCATTATTAAAATAAATATTTTCCTTCAATGCTCAATAAAATCCACTCAATTAGAGGAGGTGCGTCTAGAATAATATTATAAAATTAAATAGCGTCCCAGTCAGTGCAAATGTAAAAACAACAAAAATACAATCAAAAAGTTTGCTTCGTGCTGATGCGACCTCGCACCATATCCATCTTCGTTTTCCGCATTCATTGCATAAACGGTACGTCAATAAGATCGTATATTTTAGTCTAGGCACTGCCAGCGTAAAGCGGCTTTCGATTCTTCACCATCGCGTCCCTTACTACCCACCACGGTCCAACAAGTCCGCTGTGCCCACCTCACTCTCGGCTGCCTTTTACTTCCACTTAACCGCCACCGCCTGTCCCCCTCTCCCACCATCCAACCGTGCCTGCAGTGTCTCTTAGCACATCAGTGCGAAGATCGTGTACAAATGCAAAGTGTGTTACGAAGGATCTTCCTAAGCTATGTAATCAAGATTTAGATTACGGCGTCCTTCGAAAGGAGCAAAGCTCTTTTTAGCGCTGCAACCCGGCGATATCAGTATTTCCCTCGTCGCACGCTCGACGGTGGTGGGTTTGTGAGAGGCGACGTTGGTAAAAGCAGTACATAAAGAAACGGCGGACGTCGCAACAACGCGTCGCATTTAAATTTCGATTACTTTTCAATCACCGTCCCAGTGTTTTTTCAGTCTCGCAGCGAATGCTTCAATTATTTATTTCGACGCGCGATCGACGCGCATTTGCATAGAATGCAAACACAAAAGCGTCTTTGCACGAGCGGCGCCGACGCCTACGTTTCAGGGCGTGGTGTGCGCGATTCGCAAAATTTCGCCCAAAAAGGCGCGCAATCGTTTCATAATTTATGGCGGCCGTGTGAAAAGACGTATTTGTCAGCGCGTCGATAATAAATAAGGATTTTTAACGACGGCACGCATTACAAATACGAAATCGGCGCGAAATATGTCGCGTCGTGGCGATGAAAGCGGTGAATTTCCTATGAAACGTATAACTTTGCGAATATTTTATGCAGAAAGGGCGGCGCGGGCGCGGGTGGCTTAGCAGGTTAGTTGTGCGCGGCGCGGCGTAGCCGGGTGAAATGCGAAATGAAATTTTTATTCATCGGCCCAAAACTGTCACGTTTCCAACGGTGGCAATAAATTAAATTGTGTCTGGGCATACGCCCGCCGCCCCCGACGACTGATTTTACAATCTTTGCGCCTTCTTACACACGTTCGGTCGGTCTGTGTGCTGTCGACGCCTCCAGATGGCAGTGCGCCGAACACGTCACCCCCGAACGGCACGGAAATGCCCCGCAAAGTTTTCTCTCATTTTCACATTCGTTTCCTGCGATTCCGCGCACGACAGCCGACGACTTAGTTGGGGATATATTAGAGATACGTATTCAATACCAATACGCGAATGCGGGATGATTTACAATTCGGACGTGTGCGTGCTAGGGGCGTGATTTAGAGATGAATGCTTTCTTCTTCACTTGTGCACGTTTCATCATTGTCAACAAAGTTCTAACGAGAGCAGCGTGTATTAAACTTGCAAGATTTGCTCATTAGTTTCAATATTTATATACCATTTGAAATATATTTCGTAAACGACATTTCTTTCTAAATCTTCTTATCCTTATTATTCTTATCCGTCTTCAAATAAGATTTTATGTACTGAATTTTCTTATTATAGGATATATTTAGCACACACTTATTTCTTAGGAAACGATTTAATTTCAACGAAACTACATTATTAATCTAATACAATTGAATTTCGCTAAAGTCATAATAAATTTTGTTTTGTTATAATGTTGGAGAAATTAATAGTACAGTTTGAAAGACTTATTTTAAGAGGGGAAACACAAAATGCTTTAAGTATTGGATGTCAATTTAATACATAATTCATAAGTATAATGCATTTTTTTATATTTAAAATCGATATTATGTTTATAACCTATGAATTTTTGAGTAACTCAGTTACATTCAACCTAGCGTTCTTAATTTTCATAGGAAAAAAAGAGCAAAGCAAAATTACAAAGCTTATACAATTTGCTTGAATATATAGACATAGAGTATTTTATATAAAACCTTAAAATTGCATGATTTAATAAGTTTTAATGTAATGTTTTAAAGAAGTTTCCAAGAAGTTTTAAAGATTTTGCATATAGGTTTCAAAAAAAAAATAAGGACAAATTCAAACAATTAAATGGTCTATAAAAGATGCCTTCACTCGCTAACTCCGATTACCTAGAATTTTCTTCATGGTGTTCGCATAATCCAAGAACGATGATGCGAGAAAAATTCGGTTAAACTTGGCTAAACATGAAAATACTATATATTTTTATGAGCTTTATTTGCTATTACTTCGTAAATACTACAGCTATTGACTTAAAATTTTGTGGCAATATTCTTGAATAGTTTAGCTATTGATTAAGATCATTCGCAAACATCGTAGTTTTGACCTGGTAAAAGTTTACTCTTATAATATACTGGTCTGTTTAAAATAATATTTAACTTTTTTAAATTTAAGATATGGCCAACGAAAAGCTAAAGATTATGTTACAAGGAATAGCAGATTAAATTACAAGGATATTTAAACAAATTATATTTTAAAAAGTAAACTTTGTATTGAGTTTTCCATAGGGTAAATGGAGTTTACTCAAAGGTTAGACAAAGGTTAAATTAATAGTAAACATTTTGCCATATTTTATTTAAGATATATCTGTTTAATACGTGTCTCAAAAGTGGATTTAAAATTCCGTCAGCTTTGAGTCATGAAGTGCTGGTTTTACGGTGGGCGGGTGTGGGCGCAGTGCCCCAACATACAATTCCGCAAAATACTTATCTAGTCGGCGTTTATCATCCTTATACGTGGAGCCCGTGAAATATGAAGCAAGGCGCGCACTCCACGGAAAATGAAAATAGCAATGGGCATCGTAGGCGAAGATGTAGGCGAACCAGGCTGCAGCAGACGCTGCCTCTGCCCACCATTCTTGGTGTACATTTTCGCCTGAGTGGTAGCAGCGAGCCGTCGGAATGGGACGTTTCCCAAGATATAATACGTCTTTTCACTCTTTTCACTGCGCCAATGCCACTCTTCTTTCGTCTTAAAGAGAACAAATGTTTCGCCATGACTACGAATGGCCGTCGGTACCTGAATGTATACGGAATGCGAAATATTCAATTTAATGAGGAGAACTGAGTTGATGCTGTGACTACGCCTTTTGGATTGTTGACAATGCTGAAATATGCGCGTTTTGGTACAATCGAAACGTTTCATTCTGATATTAAAGTCTTCAAATATTCCTGCAATCCGAAATTAGTTTCGGTTTATTTCGAATTGGCTTTGTTTATTATTCATGTAAATAGGTTTATACTTAATATTGAATGTGAAATATCTAATTGAGTATAGAGTGGACTTTCCTTGCTTATTAATTATATTACGAACTGAATGAACTGAATGTTTTACAAGAAATCAGGCTTTATTGTATACCATGATCATTTCTTGTTTTACCATCGACAGGTATTCGCGCAAAGATGGGTTTTACAAAATGGATTTTAGTGTCGGAACTATATTTGTGAATTTAATTTCCGATTTAGATCCTGAATGAAACGTTCGTATCCTTATTACAAGTGTCCAGTTGCAATCAATATGAATTAGTGTACGGATTTCGCACATCAGTATGAGAACATTTCATAATTTACAGAGGCGAATCGCCCTGTTTTTTTTTGGTTGATTTTACCGAGCATCGACTGCTATGGTCATTAGCTTTATTCAATTCTTATTCATTGTAATTAGTAATACTAGAGGCTAACACTATTGATAAGAAGAAGAATTCACTTTAATATGCATTCGAGAATCGAACCCGGGACCTCATAGACAGTGGTTATCGACCATACCACTTCGCTACTTGGCTGGACAAAAATCGCCCTGGTATTGATAGTTTTCTTTTTCGTATAACACGCTCTTTTTCCATATCTGTTTTAGATGTCTTTAGAACTCCCTAGAATTTAAGAATTTTTATAATTTAAGGACTATACCCCGCTTAAAATTTAATCCTTGAGTATAAATTGGCCTGCAGAATTGTTGGGACTATGAATTTTTGGGAATATGATTTTTAGGAAAAACATTTGTTTTCGAAATTAATATTCAACAAGCAGAAATTATGCGAAAAAGGTCGGGTTAAAACGGCTTAAAAGATGAAAATTTGCTTATAATGTGCAGGAAAAAGGGCGGAAAATCTCTTCCGCCAATACGTTATGCAAGGATGTTTACACAATCTCACGCAAGGTGAACAAGAGAGTAAATATCAAACCGTCGCGTCGCAAGCGCGCCGCAGGAAGCGCACAAAAAAGCGGGCTCCATCAAACACGACGCAGGAGGCATCTGATTTGCGCTTCGTTCACTCGTGCAAAAAGAACATCACGACAAATTGATTTCAGCGTACGCAATCATGCATCCTTTGCCACGCGTCGACAGACAGCGCTGAGCAGCCCAATATCGGCAAGACAAACAAAAAATGCGGCGCGTACAAAAGGAACACTTGCCCCCGACACAGATTTATGCCAAATTTACTCCAGCCTTGCAAAAATATGCGCCCAGACGCTTGTTTTTTGCATGTCAATTACATGGCTTAGACATTGTTTATCTTCATTCGCCGTCGAGCCCTTAAAGACAGCCCGCTAAATTTTAATTTTACGCGACGCCGTTGGCGAACTAATCATCCGGACTTTATGGAATTTCGCGTTGATTAACTTTTCTTTTCTATAAACCAGCTGGAACTACGTGTACGGCATTTTATACCCGCGTGGACTTTTCCTCGGATTGGTTAAGCTATGCATTTCAAATTGGTTTTGCAGACGGGAACTGTTTGTCGGTGCGCCAGATTACTATTGGAAAATATATAAACTTTGTTGCAGGGAAAAAGCCAAACATACAGCGATTCCGGCACCGGGTGCAAATGTGGATGGGTTTCGGAAAATACATAGTTGGGTTTCGACGCTGTAGAGCTCGGAGACATCGAACGGCGAATCAAATGGGTGTTTATTTTTCAGTTCATGGAATGTACGTTTCCGCTCGATAAAATTCGGCACACAAAAAATTTCACAGTCCCCCTTATTTTCGGGACAGCCTCTAGTGGGTATTGCGACGGTCGTTTTAGTTTATATATAGTTCCAACTGGCTAAAGCTCGCCATAAATGTTCTAGTTTTTGGTCACTGAATATACGCTTTTGCAATTTTAGCTGCAAAAGTTAGAGAGTAGGGTTAAATGAGGGGAAAGTATGGCTAAGTTTCAACTGAGGGCAGGAGATTGCTGGTTATTGGTGCTTAAAACATTTTATTCTCGTAATTTATGTTGTGGTTAAATTTTGGGTCTATTTCAACTTGTGGGATAATCGCAGTAAAATGAAATTCTCGTATGTTTCATTTATCGTTGCAATAATAATTTTACTACGGGTCAGATTATATTATATTATTTTAGGGAGGATTATTTTCAAGGAATAAAGTTTCACTTTGTAACATATATTGAAATTTATAAGATGAGTTGAATAAGCCATTTTCTAATTCAATTAGTTGGAATATCCAATTGAGGTTATACTTTAACCCTTGTTGAACATGTACGTTGAAAAGAGTTGTGTTGACAAGTCGGTCTAGGCGAACTTCTTTCCCACTTCAATTTTATAAAGTCAAACTCCCACTTACAGAACAATCCCATTCAATAAACCCTCATAGAACAAAATTTATACTAAATCACAATGCCGGTATAGGAAGTATAAAATCATTTACCTATCTGAAAGACAGTTCCAAAAACCCCCAATACCGTTTTAAAATTATATCCCTATTAGGTAAGGTAGTAATGAAAATTCAAAATTCATTAAATATATCGTTGGGTTATGCGCACGGTTTTTTCCTTGAATTACGTAACGACGAAAGTTTGGAGAGATATTAGTTGCGAAATACTTTCATAACGCGCTGTTGGACCGAGCATAAGGTACATTAGCATAACAGAACGAGCGGTGCCCTGCCTGCCAGGGGAGTCCTTAAAAGGGCGTTCCGTACAAGAAAGTGGGATACTTCTGCAACACGCGACACATTTGCAACTTGTTAAAAATGCTTTGCCCCACGCCAACACGGGACGCACGGTTTTCCCTTAAGACCTACCATTCGCCGCCCACGAGTCTTATTTCAACCGTACTATTGCAATCATGCGCGCATTGTGGTACTATATTCGTCGAGCGCAAAGCTGCTGTTTCAATCCCTTCAGAGAATTCAATTTACAGGAATCGTATTTAAACCGAAAGTAAATTGTCTTCTGTAATCGCAGCCTGGTAAACATTGGATAATGCTGGAGGTTGTAGAAGCTAATTCAATTTGGGCTAATTGGAGATGGAATCTTCCGTAGACTTTGGGCATTGTTTTCGTAAATATTCCCGGTGGTAAAGAATAGTGTAAATTTAATGGGAGGTTTAATAGAAAAACAGTGTTTGAACCCAACGTGATGGTATATGCGGATGGTTTCGATTTTGTGTGTTTTGGTCTGTTTGTTGTGTGTTTTGATGCGTGTGAAGTTGGCTATAAGCATTTGCAATCTTTTAATGAATCAAGTATCAAGTGGTAGCTGAGGGAAATCCACTCCAGGCCGGCGTAAATCTCGTTTTACCCTGGCAAACGCACGCTCGCATTCCTCAGCATAGTTTATCTGAGTGTCGTGTTGTTTTCCAGCATTTTGGTGGTGTTTGGCCCAATTCAGTCTTTATGCCGGCCGGAGAAAATCGAAGCTTTGTAGAGCGCCCGTTCTATACGCCTTCCTACGCAAACTTTTCCAGCGTTAAATATTGACCTCGGGCCTACCCGAAGCCGGCGACACTGGCTCGCACGGTCGGCAACCAAGCAAGGACCCGAAAGAGGACCGAAACCGGGTCGAACGCGACCCGCATCCCACAAACAAGGAGCGCGTGGGCGACACGTTTGACTTTCAAATTCCGAAGCGTTTTGGCGCTCGGAGGCGGATGGCATCCAGTCACATATTTTCGGCTAGATTACGCAGCGTGGGCGAGTGCAGTGAACAAGTACACGACATCATTTATTTACCAGCAATGTTCATTACGGATCTGTGGGCTGAATTATTTGCATGCGAACGCACCGCCAAACTTGTTTTGTTTTCTTTTCGGGGATTTGCGTTGCGGCATCGAGGACACAGTGCTATAAAAGTTGTGTTTTCAGGAACGATGGCGCTGGGCTTCACTATCGTGGCAATATTGCAAATAATGCCCATGGAAAACTTGGCACCAGCAACGGCGTGCTTGTAAGGCGGATGATCATAACTCACAGTTATAATGTCTGCGCATAGTCTTGCTACATAGCAAAGCCATTTTCTTATTGATCGTGATTAAAAATACTTCGATATCCTTTGTGTTGGATTAATTCGCTAATCGTGGAAGTTGAGCAAATTTATTTCTATCATAGTAATTATGCTAATATGTCTGAAATTAATCCACATACTTTTATCTAGGGTTATGCAGATTATTGTTATAATAATGTCGTGAATACGAAAAGCTATAATTAGGTTAAAATATTTGAAGCTAATAAACAAAAAGTGAAATGTTTATTAAATGAAATTGTTAAGAGATATTAGATGGTTTATACAAAGACCTCTCTCGAAATAGTTGAGCTGAAAATCACGAGGTTAATGTGATTTGTACCCTAAGATGAACAAAAGAGTCACATACGGGACAAGCCCAATAGAACGTTTTGCTACACATGCTATTTCAAATGATCAAGTAGAAGACAACCACTATATGAACAGTAAAAACATCAGACGGGTTGGTGCATCGTCAGATCATAGTTACGTAATGAGACAACTCATTACGTAACTATCTAATCTATGTCCAACTATCAATCAGGAACACACGTATTCAATCAGAATTGTCCTGCTTTAAATAATTAGTACTTGCAGTACTCCTGGATATTCACGGTAACCAGCCAAGCGAGTTATTACAAAAGCCGGGCGAGTTTTCCATGACGACTGAGTTAAAAATCACACATAAGTTGAACAAATGCGTATTCATACCATTTCAACATCATCAAAGGCTAAACAGTCAATAAATATCAATCACGAAAAATATAACAAAACAACACCGTAACATTAAAAATCGCCGTGTAATACTTTTAAAATTGCCATAGAAAGAATTTTCGCATTTGTTTCTCGATATCACCTTGAGCAAGAAAAACGTCTTAGCCAAGGAAAACTCCAACAATATTGAACCTGAAAACCTCACACCCGCGAATTCGTTATAAAAGAAAACAATCCTTTGTACAACACACTACAAATGTCCTACACGTGCACTTTATCGAATACTATCAAAAAGATTGACTTGATCAGAAGCAATCTTCCGCACCCACGAGATGCACGAGAGCTGTATAACCAGCAACCGAGGGGAATAACGAAATAAAGCAAAACAAGAAACAACCGCAGTGAACACAACATGCGAAGCTGTAGTTTTCACAAGGAACTGGAAAACGAAATCAGAACCATCTCAAGGAAACCTCAGATCTTTACATATAAAAACACGCCAGGCGAGAGCAAACATTCGAATGAGTAGAGCAAACATCACAGGAAAAAAGCATTTTCATTGCTTTCTGCACTTTTCTTTTCTACTGCTAAAGTGCCGAAAGTTCATTCGGTTGACGCCGCCTGCAAAGTTTTAACCTGATCAAAATTGAGTTATGTAGCAACATGTTTAATCAAGGATTAGGCCATCCGCGTTTGAGAGCCACCGCGCGCCGCTCACTCATCCGTGCGAAAGTTTTACGCGAGATAAAATAATAAGCTTCTAAATAAGAAACCAATTTAAGTTTGCCACGAAAGTTTCGCAAACGGTGAAGTTTCTCGCGCTTGCGGCGAGGACCTGCAGTCGGCTTTTATTTTTACAAGCCTTACTTTTAGAGCATATGTTCTTATTATATGCACATATTGGAAATTTGTTTATCTTTCTCTGCAGGAAGCCCTTTTAGGGTGGTCGCCGTGTCACGGGAAATAGAAGGGAAATATTCCGATCGTTGGGATGGTTGGATTGTTTTCCGGCATCGCCCTCGTTTGGCATAAAGCCACAGGTATTGAATATCAAATTTTAAGTTATCGATCTCCCCGGTTGGCGTTTGCCATTACGTTGCGCATCTTGGATTTCTTCGGGGAATTGGAAGCCTATTGCTTTTTCTTTGTGTATCCACATACACTCTATTTATTTCCAACTCCAGCGCGTACGTTTATTATATCTCGACAGTGCATACTCACTCGTTCCATATCAGCTCTTTTCTTCTTGAGCACAAGGGAAAATTTATTCACTATGCTAAATATTTATTGATTTGCAATCGTTCACAATCAAACTTTTCCCAAGTGTTCTTCGCCCCTTTTTCCAGGAGTGCCAAAGTTTTCATGACAAAGACATCAAAGAGCAGAGGGTTTTCATTGTGAGATTTTATACTATAACATATTAGTTTATTTTACTTTGGGTGTAAGAAAAAGTTGTTCGAACATGTTAAAAGTTTATGTATATTAGTTATATATGCTAAAATTCGTGAAGGGAAATTTGCCGTAAGGTACTTAGTTTGGTTAATTGTAAACTTTCATAAGAAGATTAAATAAATCAGTTTGATTACATAAGGTTTAAGTTCAGTAAAGTTAACTTTAATAAGATTGCAATAACTTCAACGTTAAATAGGTTTATATGTGCATAGGTCGGTTAAGGTAATATTGAAACGAGAATTAATAATGGGAATAAAATAAAAATTAACTTCATTGCGTTGTTTAAATATTTACTACACAAAGTAATAAAGATAGAAGCATTTTTTAGGTTTTCCCACGTAATAACAAATCGTGAAAAACTGTTTGATCGGCTTTACAGGCCGTCAAGAAAATGGGAAAAATCACAGACTTGCATATTTGTGATCTGGGTGATCTAAGAAACATACACAACCTACACAAATCACAGGTGCTACATTCAAAAATTCACCTCCCACAAAAATTGTTCAATAATTTGTATAGCGAAGTTTTGTTGTTAACTTTCGAACAGTAAATGTATGAAACTTCATTGTATAATTTACATTTGAAAATGTACATTAGAACTTTGCAACAAACTACTTAGATTGGTTAATTATAAACTTTGGGTAAGTAGATTAAATAAATTAGTTTGAATTCATCAGGCTTAGGTTCAGTAAAGTTTACTTTAATTAGATTACGATAAGTTCAAAGTTGAATTGGGTCATCTACGCTTAAGTCATCGAGGGTTAGGTTAAATTTAGAGTTTGCAATTATAATATCAGATGGTTTGAGATAGGTTAGTATATACACCCACAAGAAATAAATTGCACAATAAAAATTAGGTATTAAATCTAATTCTCATCAGTGCTATTTGTGAGCGCTGTAGCGCCGCGAGAAAAGCAGCGAAACAATGAAGTGTGACGCGTACGCGCGGAATGAAATAAAATTGCTTTATTAATCAGATTACCGCCGCACGCACCCACCAATACACCGACAACACGCAAAACGCGCACCGAATGCTGAATAAATTACGTGTACGCGTGCACCTTTGGCATGCGCGCTGTCGGGATAAGTTTATCCAACAAAACCGACTACCCCCTGGGAACTGCCTCTGCCACAGCCGGTGGCGTGGTGTTCCTGGTACAATTCCCACCAACTGCTCCCTATAATTAGACGAACATAAAATATGCTTTCGAAACTTTTCTATTAATACTTTAACAAGCCATTCACGTTTTTTATACGGCGGTAAAATGTTTATTTTGCAGTACGGGAGCACTTAAGGACGACTGTATGAGATAAAAAGCTGAAAATCGATTTTAAATTGAATAAATCAGTATTACCGTGAAATAAACCAGTATTATTTTAATCGTATCATTTGGGTGTGTATGTGTGCAGATTTATTTAATTACGAATGAAAACATTTTACGCGGATAGTAGGAGTATTTATGTGATTTGAAGTCAATTGTAAATTGCTTCGTGGTTAATTTGTGATTAATTTGAAATGTAGCAAACTTTATAGGTCTATTTCGTCATGTTGTGTATAATCGGTTGATTTACATTTTCAATTAATTAAATTGTTTTGAAACTGGTTTTATATTGCAATATCAAGGATATAATATTCCATTACGTCGCTATAAACTCTCTTAACTAAATCGTAACATAGACATTCTAAATTGAAATATTTTTTCTTAATAATATGTTAATTAATGTGATGTGAAATAAATTGTTAATAGTTAAGTGGTTAATTTGTGATTTATTTGAATTGTTTCGAAGTTTATCCGTTTAATTCATTTAGCAGAATAGACATAAAAATTTGATCTCCATTTTGAATTAATTAAATTGTTTTATAAATCATTTTATGTGCGACGGCTTGTCGCGTTGTGGAGCTCGATGCTCGTTGGATCACTGCAGTTAAGCAACGTCGGACGTAGCTAGACGGTGAATGGGTGACCACTTGGTCTCCCCACTCAACAAGTGGCTGCGGCGCCGTCCGTGAACTCCTGATTTCGCGGAAAAACGCGAATGAAGGTTGGGCGATTCCCTTGCAATGGTCCTTGAAAAAAAAAAACCATATGCACAAAAAGTTCATCAGTAACGAGATCGGATTGGGCCGGGTGAAAGTTACTATTCCTTACCTGACACCACTATGTGGTTGAAAAAGGTTGTTGAATAAATAAATAAATATAAATCGTTTTATATGGATTTAGCCGAATAACCTTTTTCATGATGTAATAAATTTGATTAAATTAAATCCTGATTATTCCGTTTATTTTCATAAAAACTCCTTTAAATCTTAGCTGATAATTTTAATGAAAATTATATCAACGAACACAGTTGGTATATCCTCCAAAAGTATCAGATAGAGGAATGTACTAAAATCAAACCCAAATGAAACCCTCAAATATGATGCTATTGTGGGGAGGTTTAGCGACGGATAAAGGCACATGTCGGGTTGTTTATGTCACGACTGGCGGCGCTTGAGTATTAAGCAAGATCTTGTGGGTGTGAATCGGAACCACTGCCGTCGGTAAATAGCTGCTTTTATTCCGGATTACACCCTTTCGTGGAATCCGCCGAGCATGTAACCTCCAGTCGACGTCGGTTGCATCGCCGTCGTCTCGCAGTCTCTTTGTGGTGGCGGCGCCAGCGCCCATGGTGGCAGCACCCGGTTGTTTTATCAACCGATCGAGCGATGCGGCGTATCCAGTGCAGCCGCAGCCGCTTCGCCGGGTTTTCTTCACCGCCACCATCCTTACTGGCTTGGCGGAAGAAACAAACGATGCTGATGCAACGTTGACGCAGCGCCTGGAGAACATCAGAGGTCGCATTCCATTGCTCGTTACCAGTACGTTCCGCTACCATCGGCTTGCACACACCGCATGATATCTTTCATTAACTAAGTGAATGCAAAACTCCCCCTCAGCAGGTATTAATTAGTAGCGCTCATATGCGTAATTCCCGGATAATAAGCTTTTTTAAGAATGCTCTAAAAACGTGCACATATCAGCACAGCAGGATAACAAGTTTCAATATAACGAGCTGCGAAAAATTGCTGGGGATAATCATTACTTTTGTGTAAGTTATGTAAGTAACTTGTTTGGATAAGTAAATAATATAATATAACATCTGGGTACCCAGGAATTTAAATATTACTGCGACCAGAATGGCAACTTGGCAAAATGAGAAGTGGTGATGGAACTCATTGGCGCTAAGCCAGGGTTTTGCATTTTAACGGAAACCAGTCTGATGATGGTTCAATTTTTGACAGATTAAGAATGATGAGACCTGGAATGAAGCTCAAAGGAATGACTCAAAGAAATGACACCTTTATTAATAGGACACAAGATTTACTCTTCTGAGCCAGCGCACTATCACTTAGATTTTTTTTAAGTTTACCAAACATCAACTGCGATGGTCATTAAATCAGGACTTTCCGGAAATTGTTCGAATAATAAATACCATATTATTCATATTTGTAAGTATAAAAAGCTTCTCAGTGTAATGAATATGTATATACCTGCAACTTTCTCTGTACCACAACGAAATAAAGCAGTGGAAAGACTTTCCTGAAGCCACCCAACGCTGTTAAAGTCGGAATTGGTCGCTGTGTTTTTTAGCACGAGTTTTCACAGCCACAAAGTTCCAAAAACGTTTATTTTATTCGCTCTAACGCGAAAACGAGAAATTTAACGCGCTCGGGAATGCAGCGGCCCAGCCACGTAACGAACGCCCAACGCCAGGTCGATGCTAAAAGGAAAATTTACATTTATAGATTTTCCAACGTATAAATTTGCCGGGTGCTCTTCCTGTTTTTCACGCCACACCGAGCGCTGAAACTTCCACGAAACGTTCCCCCCGAAAAATCACATACCCACTCGACAGTCAACGATCGTTTCAACTATCAAACATTTTTAATTTACTGACGTAAACTATTTTCCATCGAGGAAAAAATCGTTCTAAAATTAGGTTTAAATTGCTTGTAAACAGCGTGGACTCGGTGAACATCAAGTGACACAGTTGGTAATTACGCTGAAATTTGCATGCATTGCTGTAGATCATTTAGACAGTTTTATAACGCTTTAAATTTGAGCGCTCAGCGGAAAGTTGCGCTCTTCGTCGTGCGTATTTTATTCGCAATATATTATTATATCATTAAATGGCGTAGCTTTCACTGCATGCGAGAGCATCCTGCCGCGCCGCGCCGAGGGAATGAGTTGGGGCAGGTTTTTTGCGCTGGAACCAAATTGTACAGCTCGCCGCACATTTCGCCGCAGAAACTAAAACGCCAAAAAGCGTGCTGCCAAAGAAGCATCTTCTTGCCGGCGCGTAATAAATTAATCTTTTCATGTGGTTGTTTTGTTTGCGGGTCGACCGCTGCAATCGCGGAAACCTCGACTTTGTGCAGTGCGCTTTGGATGGAATCTTTTGGGAGGCTAAAAAAGCACAGGCTTCCCTATGGGAACGTCATTTATTATTATTTATATCCGCCCGCAAAAGGGGTTTTCTATTTTAGTACCACCCAAACTTTGTTTTACAAACAAAAACAATTTGTGTTTCCAATTACTGTAACGCCATCTATTATTGGATAGTTCACATTTTTGGATTCTAATTTATGATTTATGTTTGTTATGAGGAGCCATGTTGTTACCTTCGCCAAAATTGTTGGTTGACGATATGTACCGGCACCTCCGCCAATTATTTGAATGAAATTAAACTTTGGAAGTTACATTTCTGGTTATTGTTAATTCATAAATCATATTTTATTAGCAACAATTCATTGATATAATAGCTAATAAAATACCTTTTTCCGAATAAATAAAATGCAACAAAATCAAGTAAGTTGGTTTACTATTTTAATGACATTTGAGAATGTATGCAATCAAAGAAACATATATCTTACTATTTCTGGAAATTTAAAGGGTGTTACTTTTTATAATAACATAAATATCAAAATGTCAAGCCAAATAAAGCAAATTTAACTACACAACTTTTCAACTCAAATACAGGAGAAAAACGCATTTGTTATCAATTGTGCTGCATTCAGCCGTTATGTTCGATGCCCGTTGAACACCGGCGCCACCGCCCACCGTGCATCTCGCAACGATCATTTCTCAAATCGTAAGAATGTTTGACACCGCAACAATTTACGACCGCCTTTCCTGGCACACAGCGTCGAACATAGTCGCCATGAATTCATGGCGACTGCGATATCAATTCGAAGGCGTGGACCACGTTATTTTATTATCAACGAGTCGCTGAGAGCTGGTTGAGCGAAGATTGTCGACCCTTGCACGGGTATATATGAACGCCGAGCACTCTTTTGAAATTCTTAATTGCGCCGCTCATTTTTACTTCCGGACGCGTGCTTTCAGCGCTAACCGCTGGGAAAATTGCGCACGCCGAAACAATGCAATCGAATGCAATAAAACAACATGGTATAGCCGCAGTGGCACAACGATGATGCGGGGTGTAGTGGGTTAACGTCGGTTTGTGCTAGATGGCGTTTGACCCACATAGGCAAACGAGCTTGTAGCTTGTCAATTGCTGTTGGATACCAGGATATAGGGAGCGATAGTGGGAGTAAGTGGGTACGTCGAGGGAAAAGGGGTGAAAGGCCGAAGTGCAGGCACCGCAATATTAAGCTATACAACCGATGCCAAAGCGCTACAAATAACGCTCAAATTGTGAAAAGGTGAAATACGTGTTTGGAATGCGACATTTCTCGAGTGCTTTTCCGACTGTCTTTTACTTTCTGTCTTACAGTATATAGAGTAAAAGCTCTTTAGTTTTATTTCGAAAATATATTGTTTTATTATTCTAGAGTAACTGTTGTTGTTCTCTTTCTTAATATTAATGTTTAGTAATTTACAAAAATTTACGTAAACTTTTATGAAAATACTAATTTTGCCAGATATACTTAGAACTAAATTGATATTTTCATTTCCGTAATTTAGCTACTAACTATTAAAATTGTAAATGATTGATGATGCTTTTAGCAAGTTAATTAAAATGACCAAAAACACAATTGCCCCGTTATATGTTTTAAACTACCTCTACCTCCTTTTTTGAAATTCTGTTGTGTTCCACGAAATTTAATTCTATTCGCTATTAAACTTTAAAGTAATGTTCCAAAACAAAAGCGTAATTTACGTTGGAAATATCACAATGCAAAGTAGAACGTTCAGATCGCATTTAAAACATTTCCTGGCCTTATTAGTTAATTAAAAGTTTACGCATGATTATATTATGCTTGGTGCGCTGGAAGAGAGTAAATTTATAATTTTAGTGAAAAATGAGTTTAAATTTCGAGCATTTGCGATACAATGCCCGTCGTGGCGTCGTGTCACTTTGAAATTCAATTAAAGTTAATAAGTAATTTCCTTACCCGCTTCCGCGCGTTGGTGCCCCAGCGATGGTTGAACTATGACGAGCGGAAACTTTTCGCGGAAGGTGTATAGAGAATAACTTATTAAATATGAAAACGATCGTGGTGAAAAAGGCGCTCGCTGTCGCGGTGACAATCTACAATAAGTGCATGCAACTTTTCCGGACCGCAACTTCGAATAACTTGTGGAATATACACGATTTTATCGATTCACTTGGCGGTTACATTTCACTGGTTGGATATAACTCAATAACGCTCGGATTATGCACTTACCGACGCAACTTGTGCGCCGTTTTCGCGGCACGTCCGTGTCACTTTAAAAGCTTTTAGCTGATGCTGTTTGATGGCAATGGCGGAATTTGTTATGGATGTGTCGTTGAAATCGACGACGTGTATCAATTTTGTTGTGGAGATTTAGGCGATTTTTGTGGCTTGGTTTAAAAGCAGCGTGAAAAAAGTCACACCTTTTGATGTGGAATGATGTCGAGCCGCAACCAATATCAACACCGCTGCGCTGCCATTGGAAGTTTCCTAGGACCCTTCAGACCGACCCTCCTTTGACCACACACTGTAATAATTATCGGGGGATGGTGGAATTCATTAAACTCGACATTCTGGCGGTTGCCTGGAGGGCACTTGTCCAGCGCAAATCTAATAACTAAGTTTCCAACCCTTTTACACGCGATACGAATGACTCAGCTTTCTGTTTAAAATTTAGTACCAAACTTGTACAAAGGACAATTGTGCCTTACAACATTGATTCCTTTTTTAAATAACACGTTTAGACTTGGTTATTATTAGTAATTCGCTGTTAACCGACTAATAACTTGTACTTTGCTGTGTTTACTGTATTTTACATTGGTGTCTTTGTTAAATAAAGCTGAGAAATAGTTCTGAGTAACTCCGATTAGTTTCTTTAGTTAATAGAATGGGAATATTCTGAGATATTTAACCCAAGTAAAATCAGAGGAAATCGCAATGAAATATTCTGAGGTAATTCTCAACACGAATTACGAGGGTTGCTGGTAAGCCGCGCAAAGTCAAATATCATTACATATTTATTAACAATATGTCAATAATTAAAATTTCATACTAATGAATAGTTTATGTGGTAATTAATAACAAGTGTATGTGTGAAGTGTGCCATAATGTTTATTCAAAATCCTAGGCCATATATATTTCATAATAAATATCTTGGATCATTCGTTTAATTAAAATTACATTGCAGAAAATCCTATCAAAACTGTAGAAACAAGAAAAACCTCTTTATACATAACCCAGATTTTGTTAAACTGCTGTCATAATTAAAATAACGACGCCATTCAATATTTGCCGGAAAGAAATACCAATTGGTTAGACATTTAATAAATTATACAATTGTAATATAAATACAGAAGGGCGATAATTGATGAAGATGTCAAATTTTCGATATTACTTCTCTCCCAGTCCCTTGCTGCTGGGTGGTCGGCCGCCTCCAGCCACCGCCACCGCGAACGTCGAAAAAGTGACGTGGATAATTAACCAAGACAAATTGCGCGCGCCCAACCGACGTGCAGTTGTCCTAATTGTGATGAAATATTGTGACGAGTTTGTCATTGTATGCGTCGGTATTCTATACTTTGCCAGCCGCAAATTGCCGCCACCACCGCCACCGACGTTCGTTCGCATACAACCGGATGACGTGATGATGAAGCCAGTAGGTATATAAACGAGGCTGGCGTATATCCGCCCGACTTTTGTTCGACAGCGCTCTGAAAATTTAATTCCATCCCTCGTTTTATGATTCGGTATTATTTGTTCCCACATCCTTGGCGATATATGCGCGCCGCCTCCGCTGTTACCGCCGCCAAGACGCAAGCCTGTAAAATATTCAACATGTAATATATTCACATCGACATTAGCCATCCGAAACTCGCTCGTTCTTTGCCTGCTGTTGCTGCTACTACTGTTTGATGATTGCGTGCCGAGTTTCGCTTTTCGCAAGAACCGCCACCATCCGCCACCACCGCCGACGTCGCCCAGCTATGATAATAAATTGGCCTATACAATGTTTACATACAAGTTGTTTTATAGTGCACACATGTTACGCGCTCGCGTCCGGCGGCGGCGGCTTTATAACCGAATCGTCTTCTCTCTCTATTTGGGTTAGATATTATCCGGGCATCTTCGCTCAACTCGGCGAAAATCATATAAATGCGATGAGGAATTTTATCAAACGCATAGCTACACGAGTACGAGAAGTCGAAGCCTGTGCAGCACTCGCGCACAAAAATTGTTGAATATTTCAAGTATTTCATTTCGCATTTCGACGCTTTTTCTACGCTGCGTGATGACTCGTTCGCAGACTTTATGCATTCTTCGCCGTCTATTGTCTTCCAAAAAGGTTAAACATATCATAATGCCTTTCATATTATAATATTACATTCATATAAATAACCTGGGACATGATATATCATTTATGTGACATGTGGATATCAAAAAGCATTTCCGTGACTATGATACTGCTCCCCGAGCAGGTTGGAACGAATAAAAGTACTTTTTTCTATGTTTTCCAGATTAAATGTACATTTCAACAGTAGGATTAATTTTACTTGAACTGAGTCATATTTTATCATATTATTTATACCTAATGTAAATTCTAAACGTAGTTATTCTAGGTGACGCAAAGCATTTCTTTTATGGTTTAATAATGTGTGTAATGAAGTGAGGAAATTGCATTTTTATATTCTCATATTTGATGCAACAAATACAAACAAAAAGCGACTTTTTCTGTCTATATAAAATGTTCTAATGTCACTTTATTTGACTGTCTGATATATCACCAAATTACATTTATACCGCAAGAAATAACATCAAATATACCATTTTTATTTCAAGGATATAAACGTAAAAAATGTGCGTTTCATCTTTCATCGTCTGCATTCCTCTAATGTCATGATGTAATGAAATTATTAGCCGTGCATTTTTCCCGCAAAATTGTGACATAATTCATGATCTCGCTGCAAATTTAAAAACATTAATTCAGTTAGTTGCCTGATGTTATTCTAGCGTAACAATTTTCGCTCGCGTTCATTTTTTTAACGCTGTACATAGCCCCTGGAAATGAATTTGCAGTACTGAAAAAAATAAATCAGCCCACGTTTTTGCCCAGCCCATCATACTATGCACGCCCTAATCCCCGAGCGAAATATAATGTAAACATATTTTGTTATTTTATTAGTTGCGAGTAAATTTCCATGTTAGTTGGCTGAAATCCGGCACGAAAACACATTTGCAAAACACATGTCAGTCGCACCAGGCACGATGTAATAATTAATCCACAAAAATGCAGTTTTACGGTTTTATAATTACCTAGCGAGCTGCAATTTCAAAAGTTTCAAGGGCTTGTGGATACGTTCGATGTTATTTGATGTGATATTATTGCGTAAAGAATAAGCGGGAAGAGAGATGCAAACAGTACGCCATTGTTTCGAGTCCTTGTTTACTTAAGTCGGCGGCGTGAAATATTGATCGCTGCGAGATGGCGGTGGTCGTGCCGCCTCCCGAAAATTGACGCCGTTTGGCGGGAGTTAATTCAGAGCAGGTGTTATTTCGCCATTATGCGCCGGTACACTGATGAGATGTCTTTGTTTAAGCACCCGTCGTTAGCGCAGAGTGCACACAAACGGTGGGTCCGTTAAGCGGTGTGGCAGGTTGTGAGCATAGTGGGGAGCTGCGCGGTGGAGGCGGCGAGTCAAGACAGTCGTGAAATTGGCTGCACCGCCGAGACCACGACCACTTGGCAATTGTTTTATTGCTAGCAGCAAGGCTAATTTTATCATACGTCACCCAATTGGGCACAATATATTTGAAAATTAAGTTTACTCCTACATTTTTTGTTACAAAAAAGAATATTGTATTTGGTCCGTAGAC
The DNA here is from genome assembly GCA_027575185.1 of Mimaenictus wilsoni. Classification (NCBI taxonomy): domain Eukaryota; kingdom Metazoa; phylum Arthropoda; class Insecta; order Coleoptera; family Staphylinidae; genus Mimaenictus; species Mimaenictus wilsoni. The sequence continues at coordinate 19,098 of JAODAC010043981.1, read as the reverse complement.
CTGGCCATCGACCTATCTAGTCCTTCAGCCTGGATTCATGTTTATTGATTTATTTTTATATTTTTACATGATAATATGATGTTGTTATTGTTGATTTTTGGTGTTGTGTTGATTCCTTATTGAGTGTTGAGATTGCCACGTGGTTTTTTGTTTTTGTTGTAGTGAGATGCGCATTCTGCGATTGAGGTGATTTTTGATGTGTGATTTTTAAA